>JAODXP020006379.1:0-58096 GCA_027497455.2 Sardinella longiceps
TGTGCCACTGTAGCGGTCTTACTTTGACCAGCTACATAGAAAGTTCAAAAAGTCTTTAATCAGGAGAGGACGAGTAGCTGGGGTCTCAAGGGGCATTTATTTCTGTAAAATACACAAAAAGTGCGGTGTAGATGACTGGATGGATTTGGATAGGTCTGGTCACTGTCCAGTCTCCATCTGGAATTGCTCTGTATGTCTGTGTGTGTGTGCTAACTTGTGATAAAAAGGTACAAATAAACAAAATCAAATTGAAAAGACTTATGTGTGTGATTAGATACTGGACATTTGTACAATATACTTTTAAGCAAATACAATACTGTCTGTTATACAGTAGCCTATATGGCAAGAGGTCTTATATTTCAAAAACCTGACCTCACATAACCCCGGTGGGATGAGTTGTGAACGAGTGGACTAGCTAATATGTGAAACAGTTAACACCAAAAACGTCTGGTAGAACCTTATTATATACGGTAGCAATAAACTCATTAACTGGTAACATTATAAACACAATATCATAGTAATATTACCTGTAAAATACACAAAGAGTGCGGTGTAGATGACTGGATGGATTTGGATAGGTCTGGTCACTGTCTAGATAACGTAAATACAGTAGACAGGCGATTAGCATGCTAGTCAAAACTGTAAATGAACCTAAAACACTGATGTACACTTCGTAAAATCAGCTCAAAATACTGGTCTTAACCCATAAACAAATCAGCATGACAAATCATAGCTTATATTGACTTAATACGGAGTTACACATGATTTCAGCCAGACCTGCTAAAAACGTGACCTACCCAGTCTCCATCTGGAATTGCTCTGACCGATTAAATGCAATTCCCTGCTACACCGCACAGACTACCACAAGGGGGCGCTATAAAACCATTTAACATAAATTGACTAAGTAACTAACCTGCACACTGCAGATTTGGTGAAGTTCATTCACTATAGCCCCGTTTCCATTACTGCTAAAGCGTGCCGTGTCGAACCGTGCCGAACCGTGCCGAACTGGTACCACAGTACCTTTCGTTTTCCACTGTATTAAAAGTACCGTTCGGTTGCTATAGTGACAGTGGAGTAAACTATGGTAGCGTCACCAACTTGAAAAGACGGCAAGAACAATCGCTACAGTGAATGAAATAAATCGGTTTTTGTTTCATCTTGGTAAGTGGCTGTTTGCCACATACAACACCTTTATTTGGGGGAAATTACATTATTTGCCTTGCCATCAATCCTGTCGTGCTAACACTGCTAGTTAACTGCTGAGCTAGCTGTCAAGGGCTTGTCTGGGCTTGTTTAGAATGTTAGCATTATGACGCTAGCAAGAATAGCAACCACTCAATCCACACGTCATAATATAGTACCAGTTCAGCACGCTTGGTACCTCGACTGAAGGTGGTACCAGCTGGTACCAAAAATCGTACCAGTTCCATGGTACCAGTACCAGATTTTGCCAGTGGAAAAGCAAAATAAGCGAGCCGAGCCGAACCGAACCGAGCTGGTACCATGCAATGGAAACGGGGCTTAAGGAAAAGGTTCTTATTTATGACTACTACACCACCAAACATTTACGCGGGTCGCCATTGGCCCCCAGGCCGCACTTTGAGAGCCTATGGTTTAAAAAATGCAGATGTAGGTCTTGGTCGTTGGTTCAGATATCCCTGGCAAAAGTGTCTAAGAAAATGAATGAATGAATGTAAGCACAAGAAAAAAATAACTGATGGGATGCTATTCAACATTGCTTACAGTATGCTGCTGTAGACCCTCGATTATGCAGTCAATGTGGCAATTTATTCTTACATCTTTCGAAGCCTTGGAGAAACACTGAAGGTTCAAGACAAGAACACAGCCTACCTCTCTCTGTCTCTCTCTCTCTCTCACACACACACACACACACACATACAGTACATACATAAGAGTCATGTGCAGGCTCTTTGAGCTCATGTAGTATGTGAAAGCCTCCAGCTGAGAATTGTGAGGGCCTTCTTGCCTGAAGGATGTAGCCTACTGGAATCCAGTTGCCCATGGCAACACTCTCTCCTCTGGAGTCACTCTACAGGATCTGCTGTTCTAATGAGGATTCTTCTCCATTTCTAGACATGAACACTGAGGGAACAGACAGTACCGAAGCCTACAGACACAGAACCTCTCGACGAATGGAGAGCTTAGACTCTACAATGGAAAAAGACTGCCTCCAAATGAACTTTCACAGTTCACATTTTGAAGATAAAGATACGGGGCAAAAGGCAGATGGGAATTGAGACAATTTCAAATGGTTTAAAAATGCTAAATAGAAATTTGAAAGAAAAGTTTTCTTGACAATCTACAAGACAAAAAACATCAACAGATATAATATGGTTCCAAGGGGCCACACCTTTTAGAATCAGTTTCGATTCTGTGTTCAATATACACAAGGCTTTGAATTTTTAAAAAAATTGTTTCCATTTTTTCAGCATGTATCTCTGACAGTGTCTCAGAGGCATGGCTATCACCTTCCTCTGGTCAAGCCTGCTGTGAAATGAGCTCTCCTCACCCGCAGCCAATCCCTGTCCAGGTCAAGTGAGTCACGTCCATCCAGCAATTAGAGTAAAATTAAAACAATTTCCAGTGACCACTGTATGCCCTATTAATAAGCTTGGTCAGATAACCCCCTATTCATTTGGTCTTTGGGCCCAGCAAAGCTCAACCTCCATCATATTAGAGCAGGGAACAAAATCAGTGTCACTCAAACAGTCTAGCTAATAGCCTTACAACAGGGAGAATTTTTCTTCTGTCCCGTCATCTTTTGTCCTTTTTTTTTTTTGCCTTTCCTTGCCTTGCCTATTTTTTCACCAGCCGATAGCCATTCTCCTAACCCTATCCCTGAGGCCAATTAGGTCTTTTAATCTATATGGAGATAGCGTTGACCACCTCCTCCTGTTGAAATGTCAGCTTTTTGAGGGGGGTTATTAGGCACCGTTTAATTACTGTCCATCAGCAGGCCCAGGGTCTGATAAATAGAACCAGCACTCTTATCTGCACCAGACAGCAGGAGGGACACGCCGGCGGCCATTACCTAACTCTGTAGCTTCCACATATAGAGCAGAACTGGCAGCAGAGCAGGGAGAGAGAGAGAGAGAGAGAGAGAGAGAGAGAGAGAGAGAGAGAGAGAGAGAGCGCCTGGGCAACAGAGTGGGATCTCTGGGCATTCCTATGGACACTTACACCTGAGGCAAATATGGGTGAGGCTGTCTGTGAGGAATTCTTTAAGAACTACAGTACCAGTCAGTAGTCACAAAAATCATCACACACACACACATCTAAACTTCTCTTCTATTTGCTTGCAGAGCTCACATTAACAGTGAATCTGTGTGCCACATGCAGCCTACTATCAGGTCAAAGCGCAGGCAAAACTAATGCCTCCTTCCAAATGAGTTTGTGGAGTTCTTAAAGTGAAATACTGGTGGATGAAGATATTAAAGCTCATTTTCATCATCTGCGAGTCAAACTTTCATTCAAAAAGAGCAGCTGGGTTTTTGTCTGTCATTGTTACCATTAAGAGCCATACAATGGGTTTCACTGACAGTGCCAGTCAAGGTTGCCTCACACATCCAAATCACTATTTTTAAAGTAATAAAAAGGCTTGCCATAGCATGATAGTTCGGTCATAGCACTATTAGAGTCCCTACATACAGAGCTTACCAGCAATTTGCTTCCTTAATTGTCTGGTGCAAATGTCATTTAAATGGATGAGAGAAAGTATTTCAGTTTCAATTTTCAAATGAATCCACAGAGACTTGAGTTAATAGTTATTGTGTTTATTTAGCTATTGTGTGTATATTTATTTAAGTTTCCATAAGAAAAAAGCACCAAGGCCAATGGCTCCAGTAATCAGGACTGCTCTTTTTATCCTGCCACGGGTGTTATCCAGCGGTTCGCCACTTTACAGGTAGAGAGAGGAAAATGAAAGGGAAAGAACGCGGAATGACAGAGACAAAGAAAGTATTTCAGGTCATATGACAATCACAAAATGATCAAATTACATTGAGGAGCCACACTTGTCCTGTGATTTAAATACACATCATCCACACAGTGACCTACATCAAATACATTCTCACTAACACGAGCATGCCTAATACCTGTTGTGCTCTGGTGCAGTGTTCTCTTCCAATATACTAAACTGTGACCCAACCTCAACAGCCTGAACCTTTGTTTCTATGTCAACAGCAAGGCTCATATCCTCTCTCTGCCCCTCATGTTGAAGGGCTTCCTTAAGGTAGATGAAATCATTTCCGTCCTCAGTTTGGTTTGCCTCCTCAACCACCTGAAGTTTGACGGAGTCCTTCACCTCCTCAAGAGGAGCAATGGCCCAGTGTTTGCCTGCCTCAGACTGGACAGTCTCAACCACTGGTGCTGCTGCTGCTGCTGCCTGCTGTATGACCTCAACCACATCCTCATTTTTCACTGTGGTGGCACTTGAACTGATCAGAATGTCGTCAACCTCCAGATCATCGTCAGACTCCACCTGCTGGATTAAGTGTGTTTTAGTTTAGTTCTTGACACTTACTGACACATATACCATTCTAGACTGACGATAACATTTATTGGATCACAGCGTTTAAATCAGGTCTTAAAAACTTACCTGAAATCCATTCAGAAGTCTAAACTCATCAGCCAGTGAAAGAGAGTTTTCAATGGTCTTTGAGCTGAGAGGGATGTCATCAGCTTCCACACCATATTCATTATCAGATTCAACCTGCTGAATGAGAGAAACCGACACATTTGCAATTTATACCTAGTCAGCGCTGGTAGAGGAAAACTTGCCAAATGTGGACGGTTAAGCATTTCATAAAGTTTCAAAATGTTACTACTCCTTTCTATACACTGGATCGCCATTACAGCTCCATACTAACAACATTACAAGGCACCTTTAAATCAGTTTTAAGAACTTACTTGAACTCCAGACACCAGACTGAGCTCGTCAGCCAGAGAGAGGCCGTGTTCTTGGGCCCCGGAGAACGTGCCGTCCAGGTGCAGGAAACTTCCACCTTTGTGGCTGAAAACCAAGGGAGTTATTTCACACACATCCAGGAAAGACAGATGAAAATGAACTACAATTAAAAAAAAAAATACTCACATCACTGCTAGTTCCAGCTGGTCCTCCAGGTCCCTGATTTTCTCTCTAAGATCCTATAGCCAGGAAGTAAGGAAGCAGAAACAAATAGGCCTAATGTCTGGTCGTAAAAGAAAGGAAGAGAGAGAGAGAGAGAGAGAGAGAGAGAGAGTGGTTAGCTAGTGGTCAGCTCCATCACTGATGATCTGCACATCTTTCTAAAAGGTGTAAAAAGTATGTTACAAATTTAACATTAAAATGACACATTTTTTAAAGAGTATGTAAATAATACAGACATTAGAGATGATTCCATCTTTCTCTTCGAGAATCAGTGTTGCTTCCTCCAGCTGGTGCAACAGCAGGTGGAAAACAACAGCAAAGTTAGTGAATACAGGCCAACCTAGCAGCACTAATTAGCCTCTCAACAAAATACCACACTGCAGCAGCCATTACATCTATCACTATGAATTATCTATCATAACTATCATAACTACACCCTGTACAGACCATGGGCTTATCAACAACAGACTTACTTCTAAGGAATGGACATGACGAGTCAAAGTGCTCATCTTCTCCCTCTCCATTTCCTTTTCAAGCAACAGATCAGACATCTGTGATTCGAGATAAAACAGAATGTTTAAAGGATTTCTGTATTTCAGAGCTCCAAAATGCACATGGAATAAGAGAGAAACAAATCTGGTGAGCACTGAAAGATTTTACACTAGAAACAAAAAAATTCCCATGTATTTTGTAATTCCCCCCCCCCCCCTTGCTTTTGAATCTGGTTAAGCCACTGCTCTCTCCTAACCTCTTGGGTGACAACTTCGATACGATCATCCAAGGTCTTGATTTCTCTCTCCTGTGGAGAAAGAGTCACAAAGTGGGCATGTTTATACCCACTCTAGCCACAATTCAATCATTTTTAATACTCATGCCAATATGTTAATTCTCACCAGTTGGTTGTTAGAGGCTTTAAGGATGCAATTGGCTTCCTCGCTCTCAGCCAGTTTTGCCTCAACCTCATCCATCTCCTCCCTAAACTTCTCGGAGCCTTGGATGTTTCTCCATACTGAAAATCATGCAAAGGACACACTTATTGGCCTTAGACTATTCTGTGTTGAAGAACACAGGGCCTGCCTGACCCTCAATCAATATACTGAGATGAGGAGTGAGCTACCAATCCTGTGTTGTCATTAGTCTTTGAGTCCCATATTATTTTGCCAAATGCATCTGCATCACTTAGGCTACCTCACTTCTTAGAAGAGACATCATGGGGCTACAGTATGTTTATTATGGCAAAAGGTCAGATACTCAACAAGAACCTAAATATTAACACCTACCTTTTGATTTGATTCATGAGAGAGGTGTTTACATTCTCAAGGTCAAATTTAGAGTCCTCACAGGCGTTTAAGGCCAACTGGAGTCCAGAGTTAGCTTTTATCAGGCGACTCTTGCATTGGAGGAGGTTGATGATTAAAAGTTTTGCTTGTGGATTCCTAACACAAATATAATTGTGCAGTATATGTAAAAATACATCTTTCACATATTTCGGTGTGACTGATTTTTTCAGTGATTGTACTCACAGGTCTACTGAGTTCCATATCTCCTCCTCCTCTGCTGTATCAAAAGAGTCACTGTCCTTAGAGATGTCTAATAAAACATGAGTAAATAATTTACATTAAGTTAATTGGACTGCATAGACTAGTTCCTAGAATTAACAAGGTATAACATGTCCAGGCCTATACCTTCAACTTTCTTGGGACTAGCTTCTCCTTGTTGGCCTTGTTCCAGCAGGAATCTTGGCCTAGTACCAGCAGCAAAAGTTTTTAATTCCTGCTCACCAGTAGAAATGGCCCCTTGCCCACCTCCAGCCAGACCCCCTGGGTCAGAGGAGCATCTCCGCATTGTAATACAATGTTTCCCACTAAATTATCTAACCTTGTTACTAAACAGACACTGAGGCTAATGCAATCCTGTCCGTGTCCAAATGGCTTTTCTACAGGAACTACAGGAATTCCATGACATCACGTGTCAGCCATTATGACATCATAAGGTGACAAAAAAGTGCCACTCTCTGTGAGAATCAAAGAGCCTGTTCACAATAAGTCCAGAGTTAGTCCAATCCAGGACTAAGTGAAACAGATATTACTATTTTTTTTATTGTATATGGTAGTGTATGAGTCACCAGCCAGAGGCCAATGACGTTGATTTACCCAGGAATCCCAGTTACACACAGTTTGAGCTTTGAGTTCGCAGATGCGGAAGTGGCGGCAGGTCCGATACAAGCTGAAACAACAACACAGGTATCACACGAAAACAACAGCAGTGGTCTCCACTCATACAGCATTAGACACAGAAATATCACCGTCCTCCAGCTCCATTTCTCGTCAACGTTGACAGTGACACTCGTTGGTCGCTCCCGGATCCGACCTCGATCGCTTCCTCGTCCGTGCTCCGCCTAAAAGTTCAGCACCACAGTAAGCTACACAGAGAAGACAGTAGTAACAAAGACAACAAATAGCTCTTCCCTTTACTGTTTCAGAAGTCCAGCGTCGGTAGCCCACGTCAGCCGGCACCCTCGACTGCAGCCCGCAGCATTCACCTTCTCTCCCCGCTCACCAATACTGCCACTCGCTCCCTCTTATCCCCGCATAATCGCGCTACCATTCCCGCTGCAGCCAACCAGCGCCCGGCCTTGCAGATTGCCCACACCTGTTCTCCATTATAGGCCATTGGATCAATGAATGTCTCCCGACAAGAAAAAAAGAACAGTTGCACAAGCACAGCCACAACAGCAATTTTTACAATGTTCATAAAAAGTCCATAATGTCCGTTTCTGTAAAAAAAAGGCTCTCATTTCAGTCCCAGTCTGTCACAGGTTAATCAATCAACACATTACATATAAGATTTAATATACTTTTCCCCCCTGCCCGCGACATAATTCCCCCCCACGAAATGGGAAGTCGTCCCGACCCATCATACCCGGTAGCGAGCCGGGAGTACCCCCATATTAGGCCTCTGTGATCGTCTAACCATTGGGACCTCCCCTTCACTCCCCCCATCTTGTCCCACCCCATCTACCTGCTCCAACCCAGGCTCTACCCGTACTGCTTGCAAGGGGGCGACAGGCTCAAAGTCCTCCCGAGGCAATGGGGGTAGGACTGGCTGTAGGGGCCAACGGGGCGGTAATGTCAGTCCTGGGTCCTCAGTTTCCACCCCTGGCCTCTGGGTAGCTGGGGGAAGAGTCTCCTGAAGACCCAGAGGACAGGGGCGCAGATTGTTGCGATACAAAGTACGGAGAGGCCCATCCCGGCCTTCCGGCCGGACCGTATAAACTGGCTGGCCCGGCCTTACTTGGGCAACCACCACACATGGAGAGGGGACCCACCTCGGCTCCAGCTTCCCCCGAGCCCTGCAGCGGAAGTTCCGGACCAAAACTCGTTCCCCTATCAGCAAAGGTGCAGCCGTCGCCCTCCGGTTATAGCGATTTTGGTCCCAGGCCTGTCTCCTCTGCGCACGAGTCTGGACATGCCGGTAGGCCTCAGTCAGGGTCCGATGGTGTTGCTGGACCCAATCATCCAAAGGGACTCGCTGTTGAGGAGGCCGCACCCCCAGACACAGGTCCACTGGAAGTCGAGCATGCCTGCCGAACACAACAAAATGAGGGGTTAGTCCTGTGACACTATGTACGGTGTTATTATAGGCTTGGACTAATGCAGGCAGCCTGGCCGGCCACTGGCCCTGCTCCTCCACTGGTAGTGAGCTCAAGAGACCCAGTAAGGTCTGACTGAATCTCTCAGCCGCACCATTCCCCTGAGGATGGTAGGGGGTGGTGCGGCTCTTCGTACACCCATACAAGGTGCAGAGCTGCTGCATTAACTCTGACTCAAAGGCCCCTCCGCGATCAGACAAGAACCGCTCTGGACAGCCAAAGATTTGAATGAATGACTTCCACAAGGCCTTGGCTGTAGTCGCTGCTGACTGGTCCCGGGTGGGCACAGCCACAGCGTAACGGGAAAACAAGTCTGTAATGACAAGGATATATGGGTACACTACCGTTCAAAAGTTTGGGGTCACCCAGAAATTTTGTGTTTTCGATGAAAACTCACACTTTTAGTTATCAAATGAGTTGCAAAATGAATAGAAAATATAGTCAAGACATTGATAAGGTTAGAAATAATGATTTTTATTTGAAATAATAATTTTCTCCTTCAAACTTTGCTTTCGTCAAAGAATACTCCATTTGCAGCAATTACAGCATTGCAGGCCTTTGGCTCCAAAGCAACCCCAGACCATCACGTTACCTCCACCATGCTTGACAGATGGCGTCAGGCACTCTTTCAGCATCTTTTTCGTTGTTCTGCGTCTCACAAATGTTCTTCTGTGTGATCCAAACACCTAAAACTTCGATTCATCTGTCCACTGTCCACACTTTTTTCCTATCTTCCACTGTCCAATGTCTGTGTTCTTTTGCCCATATTAATGTTTTCCTTTTATTGGCCAGTCTCAGATATGGCTTTTTCTTTGCCACTCTGCCCTGAAGGCCCATCCCCGAGTTGCATTTTCACCGTAGATGTTGACTCTGGCATTTGGCGGGTTCTATTTAATGAAGCTGCCAGTTGAGGACCTGTGAGGCGTCTATTTCTCAAACTACAGACTCTAATGTACTTGTCTTGCTCAGTTGTGCAGCGGGGCCTCCCACTTCTCTTTCTACTCTGGTTAGAGCCTGTTTGTGCTGTTCTCTGAAGGGAGTAGTACACAACGTTGTAGGAAATCTTCAGTTTCTTGGCAATTTCTCACATGGAATAGCCTTCATTTTTAAGAACAAGAATAGACTGTCGAGTTTCACATGAAAGTTTTCTTTTCCTGGCCATTTTGGGAGTTTAATCGAACCCACAAATGTGATGCTCCAGATTCTCAACTAGCTTACAGGAAGGTCAGTTTTATAGCTTCTCTAACCAGCAAAACTGTTTTCAAGGGTTTTCTAATCATCCATTAGCCTTCTAACGCAATTAGCAAACACAATGTACCATTAGAACACTGGTGTGATGGTTGCTGGAAATGGGCCTCTATACACCTATGTAGATATTGCATTAAAAACCAGACGTTTGCAGCTAGAATAGTCATTTACCACATTAACAATGTATAGAGTGCATTTCTGATTAGTTTAATGCTATCTTCATTGAAAAAAACAGTGCTTTTATTTCAAAAATAAGGACATTTCTAAGTGACCCCAAACTTTTGAACGGTAGTGTATGTATCTGCCGGGCGCTGGAGTGCTAGGTAATCTAAGCCCACTATCTCAAATGGGTAGGCACTCTGGATAGACTGGAGGGGGGCCCTAACGTCTTGACTGGTCTTGCAGATTGCACATTGGGCGCAGTCCTTCGCCCACTGGCTGCAGTCTCTGGACATCAAGGGCCAGAAGAACCTCCGCCGTAGTAGACTAAGAGTCCGGTCATGGTTTGCGTGCCCCGCTGCCTGGTGGTACTCCGTCCACACCACATGAGCTTCTGCCTCCGGCACCAAGATCTGCCATCCTTCGACCCCGGTGTCTGGCTCCTCCGCCTTCCGGACAAGGACCCCTTCCTGGAGCTCCAGTCGGGGCCACTCAGTCATCCACTGTCGTAGCTTCAGGCTGCGTGTAGCATCCATGGGCTGGACATTCTGTCGCTTCCAGGCTCCGAGCTGCTGCAGGTCAGGGTCAGCTTGCTGAACCTGTAGCCAATAGCTCATTGGTGCACCTTCCACTTGAGTCACTCTTGCATCGAATGCCACATCAGGTTGGTGGGACCCTGGGGGTAGAGGAGCTTGAACAGCATTGACGCCCAACCCGCTGGGAAGCCTGGAAAGGGCATCTGCATTTCCGTTCCGACTGCCGGGGCGGTACCGTATTTTATACTTAAAGTTGGCCAATTGGGCGGCCCAGCGTTGCTCGGTAGCCCCCAAATTAGCGGTATCCAAGTGGACTAGGGGGTTATTGTCGGTAAAGATTTCCACCTGGGCACCCCAGAGATAGTCCTTAAACTTTTCGGTGACCGCCCACTTGAGCCCCAGCAACTCCAATTTGAAAGAGCTATAGTTCTTATCGTTCCGCTCTGCAGGATGGAGTCTGCGGCTCGCATAGGCGATCACCCTTTCGTGCCCTTCTTGGACCTGCGACAAGACAGCCCCTAGTCCTTCCAGGCTGGCATCCACATATAGCCTAAAAGGCAGGGCGAAGTCCGCATATGCCAGGACCGGGGCTTCCAAAAGTACTTGCTTCAGCCTGTCAAATGCAACCTGACAGGCCTCCGTCCACTGGATTGGGGAATTCTTCGTACCGGCAGTTCCCTCCAGAAGCCGATGCAAGGGGGCGGCAATCTTCGAAAAACCCGGAATAAAACGTCGGTAATAATCCGCGAACCCAAGGAAGGACCGGACCTGCTTCACCGTCCCTGGGACAGGCCAGTCCTTCACTGCTGCAGTCTTCTCTGGATCGGTAGCTACCCCCTGCTGGCTGACCACATGTCCGAGGTATCGCACTGCCCTCTGGAAAAGACTGCACTTCTGGGGCTGGAGTTTCAGGCCATGATCTTGGAGGCGTTGGAAGACCTGTTCAAGGTGGGCCAGATGTGAGGTGAAGGAAGGAGAAAAAACTATGATGTCATCCAAATAAATTAACAAAAATCGTTCACCTGGTCACCGAGGCACCGCTGCATTAACCGCTGGAACGTGGCTGGGGCATTACACAGGCCGGAGAACATCCTCTCAAATTGGTAAAGGCCTAAAGGCGTTACGAAGGCTGTTTTTTCTTGGTCTTGAGGATGCACCTCGACCTGCCAATAGCCACAAGCCAAGTCCAGGGTAGAATAGAAAGCTGCCTTCTTCAGAGTCGTCAAGGACTCTTCGATCCGTGGAAGGGGGAAAGCATCTTTGTGGGTCACCTGGTTTAGCTTTCGGTAGTCGACACAAAAACGCCAGGACCCGTCTTTCTTTCGAACCAGGACCACAGGGGCAGCCCAAGGACTAGAGCTCTCCTTCACCACCCCATTATCCAGCATCCCTCGTAACAGCTCCCGCAGTTCTGAGTACAAACTAGGTGGGACAGGCCGATGTCTTTCCCGGATGGGGGGTGCGTCACCCGTAGGGATCTGATGCTGGACCACACTGGTCCGTCCGAAATCGTCTTCATGAGCAGCGAACACTGCAGACCACTTCTGCAACAGCAAAGAGAGTTGGCCTTGTTCTTCCTCCGTTAGACCATCACCTTTTAGGGCTAACGCTGGGTGGTCCTCCAGTGGCCTACTGCTCACAGACCGTACCGTCACCTCTACTACAGCCGGCTCCGGGTGGGTAAAGACCAGTTCCGTCTGGCTCCTGACATCTTTTTCACCCACCTGGGCAACAGCAGCTAGAGGGGCGCCCTGTGGGACCTGAACAGGGAAGGGGTTAGGATTACACAAGCGAAGTGCCACTTTACCTTCACGCATCCAGGTCAGAGTCCTGGCCACTCTCCACTCACGGCTCCAATCATCCACGTCTTCAACCATCACCCAGCAATCAGGCTGGCCAGACCCTTGTGGCATACGGGTCCAGACCACCATCTCTGACTCTGCTGGTAGAACAACAGGGGGTTGGCGCTCCAGCTTGGCAACTCCTTCGATCGGCAGAACGGGCCCCTGCACCAAAGTCTTCCTGCAGATGGCAAAAGCCTTCCCCCAGGCCTCGCCAGCCCTCTGGGGGGGGGGGGGGACTTGAAGGCTGCTTCCCCGGGGTGGCTGCCCTGGAAAACCTGCATCCAACAGTCGGAAATAATGTTCATGCCGAGAATTCCACAGTCAGCACCCAGGCAGGAATCCTGCACTATCACAACCCCCTTATCTGGTAACCTAACTCCCCCCACCTCAAAGTCCAGTACAGTGTACCCAATGTATGGGATAGTGAGCCCATTCACAGCCCTCAGAGAGAGCCATGGGACATCCCCAACCCCTCGCAAAATACTGTCCCCGAAATGCTTACGGAAAAAAGCATGGCTGAATAGACTAACCTGCGACCCCGTGTCAAGGATACAAGGGATCCTCTTACCCTGCACACCCACCTCCACCAGTGGACAGTCACCCACCATAGAGGGCTTGTTGAACTGGGCCTCTTGCGCCCTTCCCCGGTTGCTCGCCCCAAAGCAACCGAGGGTTCTAAAAATTTTGTCGACGACGGGGACAGAAGCTCTGGACGTGCCCGGACTCTCCACAGTCTCTACATATAGGTCGGCCTTGAGCATCCCACTGGAAAGGCCGAGACTCGCCTGTCGGCCGGGTAGATCGTGCTCTGGAAGATGAGGTGGTAGCTGGTGCATCACGGTTCTGTGGGGGGTCATGGAGGTGGAGTTTCTTCAGATCCTCCAGCAGGGTTTTACTCAGCGCTGTGACTTGCTCCTTAAGCTCATGCTGTAGTTCCATCTTTAAAGACTCCTTCCACTGCTGCCAGGTTGGATCTGCCACGGTAGTCGTCGGAGCTGGCTGGGCAAGCTGGGTCCTACATACATGAGCCTCACCTTGCTTCAATTCTTTTTCCAAAGCCTTAGCTTCAGTACAGGTGGCAGAAAAGGTCATGTCTGGCAGACGGCGCAGCTGACGTTGCAGCTCTTGCTGCACAGGCCCTGGCTTCAAACCCATTGAAAACTGGGCCCGGAGCATTTCATCATCTCCCCCTTCAGGTGCCGGGTCCCCTGTGTGCCAACGGTGGTGCAGCTCACGCAGTCGCAGCACAAAGGCTCCCACTTCTTCGTCTGCCCCTTGCCGGCACTGGAAAAATTTAGCCCATAATTTAGCTACTGGCTTGGCTTTCCCATAAATACTCTTCAAAAGGGTAAAAATATCTGCATCCGTGCTACGCTTAGCTGGCTCTGCAAGCAATACTTCCTGTTTGGCCTCACCTTCAAGGGCACTGAGAATGAAGTCCACTTTTTGTTGCCCATCCAACCCTTGAGCACGAAGGAAAGCCTCTATTTGAGCCTGCCACTCCCTATACGCAGTAGCCCCCCCCTTCCCATTAAATTTGGGGATCCATGGGCCACCCATAAACCAAGGCATTAATACTGCATTAACTGTACCGGCTCCCCCCCTAGCTTGCTCCTCCTCCATGTTGCGGGTGTGTACTGGGATCCTGCCGACTGCGCCACTTGAATGTCACCAGCTAGAGGCCAATGACGTTGATTTACCCAGGAATCCCAGTTACACACAGTTTGAGCTTTGAGTTCGCAGATGCGGAAGTGGCGGCAGGTCCGATACAAGCTGAAACAACAACACAGGTATCACACGTCGGAAAACAACAGCAGTGGTCTCCACTCATACAGCATTAGACACAGAAATATCACCGTCCTTCAGCTCCATTTCTCGTCAACGTTGACAGTGACACTCGTTGGTAGATCGCTCCCGGATCCGACCTCGATCGCTTCCTCGTCCATGCTCCGCCTAAAAGTTCAGCACCACAGTAAGCTACACAGAGAAGACAGTAGTAACAAAGACAACAAATAGCTCTTCCCTTTACTGTTTCAGAAGTCCAGCGTCGGTAGCCCACGTCAGCCGGCACCCTCGACTGCAGCCCGCAGCATTCACCTTCTCTCCCCGCTCACCAATACTGCCACTCGCTCCCTCTTATCCCCGCATAATCGCGCTACCATTCCCGCTGCAGCCAACCAGCGCCCGGCCTTGCAGATTGCCCACACCTGTTCTCCATTATAGGCCATTGGATCAATGAATGTCTCCCGACAAGAAAAAAAGAACAGTTGCACAAGCACAGCCACAACAGCAATTTTTACAATGTTCATAAAAAGTCTATAATGTCCGTTTCTGTAAAAAAAAAGGCTCTCATTTCAGTCCCAGCTTAAAGTCTGTCACAGGTTAATCAATCAACACATTACATATAAGATTTAATATACTTTTCCCCCCTGCCCGCGACATATGTCACATACTAAAAGAGTAGAAAAATTGAAGGTGTGGAAAATCATCATAATAGGCCTATTTCACAAGTTCCGGGTTCGGCGTTCGATTTGGCCCCCACTGGGTAAAGCGTCTTCCGCTTGAAGGTTCTAAAGCAATAAATAGCGCTGTCAAAACCGTGGTTAAACACCAAGAGCCTGATTTCTACCTCTATTCACACATTCAAAGCAACAACAAACATGTTTCCATAACTTCCCAATTAACGATTACCAAAGAAAGTGAATAAGGGTGATCAGAGAGGATAAGAAGACGTTAAACCTGTCAGTCATAAGGGGACCAACATTAACATTGATCTCTAACCAGAGCAGCTGATGATTAACGCGAGTACAGTGCTCATTTAATTTCTAGTCATTTTACTGAATAAAATACACCACAGTCTTGAAGAAATCATATGATTAGCGAATAGAAGCGATATGAAAAGCGAAAAGAAGGAATTGGACCAAAACACCGACCAGCGAGGTAGAACATGCTAATGTGACCCGCCCGCTAGTAGTAGCCGTGTGGGCTATGAGCCTTACTGTAATCGGTCATCACACTTGTTGGGATTTTGTACTTTTGGCAAACAGGACAGGCATTTCACGTTAAAACATCCAATAAGCATCCGATGTAGGATACTGTAAAACATAAGCCTGTTTCAGTTTTCTGTCTCAGCTGCCCAGTAACCTTATAACGTTATCCTAGTTATAAACTATAGGCTAGCCTGTTATTTCCTTGGGTTAAAACTGATCAACTTGCCTAAAGGTCTTCTTGATGCAACCTTCATTTACTAAATTTAGCTTGTGTACTCCCTCTATCTTAACCACAACTTCATGGCTAACGTTAGTCTAGTTACAAATGCTCCAGATAGTATTTCTTCTTTCTTTAAAACTCTTGCACTTTGGTTTGTTTAACACGTTGTCATTGCTAACGTTAATTTTCTGTAGTCTAGCTGGCTTCGTTAATGTTTCATAATGTTAAATAAATTAACTTAGCCTACTTACTTACTTGCCGTCTTTAAGCTAACAGGGATTTTCCCATAGACATTTACATAGCTAACTGCTAGCGTAGCGCTCCCGTACACTTTTTCTAGTAACATTATTTCAGGAAGGTTTAAACAGTATAAATGTACTCACCCACTGTAGTTATCCTACGAGTATTCTATGATTCTTGATTACTAAGTTAACACATACTGTTACTGACATACATAATCTCACGAAGTTTAAAGAGTATAAATGATTACATGAATTACATTATTAATTACATTAATTACATGATTACATTATTTTGCTAAGATACACGGGTATAGATAAATAGATATTGATTTGAAGGAATAGTATTTTGAAGACTTTGAAGATTCAAAGACTTTTGAATAAGTTTTAGCTTTTTAACTTTTAAGTACTGAATGTAAACGTATGAGCTATGACATTGAATGGTTTTCACTTTGAATTTACTGATTGAGTGTATGTTTTCTTACTGTCCTTCAGACATTGATATTGCTGTTTTATGGTAAATGTTTTAAGTACTTTATAGTAATGAGCTGGTTTCTATGCATTTTGATACATTCTGTGTAATACTATATTATTTGACATGATTAGTCAAGCTGGTTGCTAGGAGGCTACCGGTAGCCTGCAGTATATTTATGTAAATGGGGTTTCCATGTATTGCACTATTCAGCCTTAAGGCCTTTACACACGCGTTATTTCGTGCGAATAATTTGCAACATTTCAAAACACTATTTTGCCTATGACCGCTTACACACCGTCCGCGAATAAACGGTGCGAAAAAGCGACACTTTTATTTTTTCGCAACAAGGTCGATTTTTTTAACGCGACAAAATGCACCAACCAATCACATAAATGGAATGGAGGCAAGTCACAATGAAATCTGTCAAAATCTGGGCGCGAAATCACCAAATCACTGTCAATCACTGAAATCATCAATATGTCTGACATGCTTATTGTGTGCGTTATTCGACAAAGAGCATAAAGATTATAAAGATAATACAATAAAGGAAAACATCTGGTCCAAAATTGGCGAGCAGTTAAGATACGAAGACGGTAAGTATGCACTGAAAAGATATTTTCTATTGTTAAAAGGATGCGACCGAGAGGGAGAATAGGGAGAGTGAGAGGGGAGACGAGCGAGAAGGAGAAGGGGGGAGAGAGGGGGGGACTAGCTATCTAGCCAACTCTGCTATAGCTATATAGCTAACATCAACTTTTTGCAGCTAAAAGCTTTTGTGCACAGTACTGTACGTGGCACTACGCATAAAAGTCCCCTACAAAGTAAATTACCATGACATGCCACGGCGGGCAGAATAACTATTCTTACCTGACAAGTGTTCAGTCACAACTATATCCAGACACGCTAACATCAACACGTAAAGTTAGGCTAGCCTATGGAAATGTCACTCCGTCCGTGTCAATGTTGTTAGGCCCACAGATAATACATACGGGTTAGGCCAACGTGTAGGCCTACTACATACGCCACTACTTGTATCATCAGCAAGTAAGTGGTAGCCATTTATAGAGACCACAGGCGTGGACTTTGCTGGTATCCAAAATGAGAACTAACGTACATGTCGTGCATTGCTCGACGCAGGAGGTCTTGGCTCCATGCTTCTTTTACCAACTCCCATGACCAAATACTACACTTGCCTAGTTGATCTTCCCCTTGTGGTCGAAACGTGAAGCAACAATTTCGCACCCCTTCACTCTTGCATGCCAACGCTGTTAAAGGCAGCGATCTACAGTAGGCCTACCGTGATAGCCATTTCTTAGTTTTCTTTTCTTAAATGCATTTCTTATTGAATTAATATATTTTTATTTTGGAATATGGTCGTTTTGGTTTGGTTTATGGTTATGAACTACATTTCCCTGATCACCTATGGTGACCTGCCATGTTTGCTGTGACGTATGGGGGCAAATGGTATATGACGTGGGTCACAAGTTCAATCAGGGTGATGGACAATGGGAGCGCGGGTTTCCACACTGTTTTTTACCACTCTCTCGTTTACAATTCTTTTGGAACCAGTTTTTTCGTTTAGTTTGCATTTGTGGATTATTTAACACCACTTTTCTTTCAAGTTTATATTTTGGTTCATGGACAATAAATCATCTTTTTCTACGTAAACCTGAGGTGCGTTAATCCCAGCCCCACTCTTCATTCTCCATGCCACATGGAACTTTGGATTTTTAAATGGACACCACACCTACTACAAAAAAAAAAAATAGAAATAGGCCTATATATTCTTTTTTTTTTTTTTAAAAAATGTATAGTCCTATATATTTTAATATAATAATATAGGCCTACAGAACGGAGAAAAATGATGAATCTTCGTGACACCTAGGTAAGAAAAAGAAGGGAGGCAAAGGAGAGCAAAAGTGGGCAGGCTGCCAAAACCAAAAAGAGATGGAAGTATATGGATGCCATGTCCATCTTGGACTCAACAGTGGAATTCAGAAGGTGAGGTAGGTGAAGTATACCTGCCATCAACAGTTGTGGCACATTATACTATTATTATTGTTGTTGATGTTATTACCTTAAAACCATACAGGCATATGCAACTTCTGTAATATTTCTGAACAGGTCATTCAGTAATATAGATGGGCCAGAAGAACAGGAGGAAGAGCAGGGGATGAGCGGGGGAAACCAAGGCCAGGAAAATTCAGGGGAGAGTGGAGGAGTCATGCACACCTGTGCCCATTTCCACTCCAGCTCCAGCAAAATTTAGACTTTATTTCCCAAAATTTAGACTTTTAATCTCAAAATTGTGACTTTTTATCTCAAAATTTGGATTTTTTTCTGACCACTTTTTTTTTTTTTTTACTAGCGGAAATGGGCTTCCATATATAGGCGAGGCCAATGCGTTAAAAAAAAAAAGTCCGGGGATCTTAAGCAAGGCGCCTTTGGCAAGGTAGCCGCCTAAATGCACTGGCAGCTTTTGGCAAAGTAGCCGCCTAAATGCACTGCGGGAAACCCGGTGCGCGCATGCATCGAGAAGAAATTGAACTATTAATGAATGGAACAATATGCAGAGAGATATATGTGATCTGAGAGATATGTGAATGCCCGAATGCCCGAACTATCGGATCAGCTGATTGCCCATAATTGGGCTGTGTTTAACAGCGGATGAGACGGCCCAACTTTTTTTATGGATAAAAACAAGGACTGCAAACGTTGGCATTGCCATACACTACAGGCATATGCATCTGAAAGACGTTGAATTGCAGCAAGATTATTGCATGCGTGTCAGAACAGATTTAGTAGCGGTTTTCACCGACTCTGTTGCAATTATGTCTGTCAAGCCGAACTTGACAGGGCTTCAGCCTCGAATCGAATGGCCAGGTCAAATGACGCGTCTGCACTACTACACAATCACACACCTCAGACCCCCCCCCCCCAAAAAAAAACTCCTCGGATCTGCACGATTCACAAAAGTCCCCCAGACAGCTGTGAAAAAGGCGGCATCCGCCAAAAGGCGCGCCGTTTGCATCCCTGTGTCCAAGCTGGACACAAACATGGAGGCATCAAGGGAGCCCACGGCGGAGCACATGGTCCTCTTGCCACTGGATCCGGCCAGCAGGGGAGGTGAAATACTGCTTGAAGGCATCACGGACCCGCAGTGCCTCAGCTGATGCCCTGTTTCCTCGCAGGAAATGAAGTATATGATGGCTCCCAGACCATCGACCTGCACCTCAGCATCTTCCTCATCATCAGACTCAGCATCAGTGTCTCTCCTGTTGGCACTGCGGAGGTAGTTTGAGAGGATGCATGTGGCCTTGATCACGCTATCAGCCGTCCCTGCAGAGACCTGGAGCCTGCGGCAGTACACTCTCCAGGTCTGGGTCAAGATTCCAAATGTGTTTTCAACTCTGCGCCTTGCTCTGGAGAGGCGGTAGTTGAAGATCCTGAGGTCATCCTGGAGGCGCCTTCACGGATATGGTCGCAGCAGGTATGCCTTCATGGGGAAGGCTTCATCGGCCACTATGACAAATGGCAGGGGCCCCAATTCAGGGGCAGTTGGCAGAGGGCTTGGTGGTGGCACATTCAAAGTTCCTGCATGGAGGGCCTGTCCCAGGCGGGAGTTGGCAAAGATACCACCGTCGCTGTTGCTGCCATAGCCTCCCACATCGATGGCAAGAAAGCGGTAATCAGCATCCACCATCCACCAATGCAAGCAGCACAACTGAAAAGGTGCCCTTGTAATTAAAAAAAAGGGAACCCAAATTGGCTGGTGCTTGGATTGTGACGTGCTTTCCATCAAGTGCACCAATGCAATGTGGAAAGCCACATTTGTCTTCAAAAATTTTAGCTGCATTCTTCCAGATCTCAGGAGTTGGAGCTGGCATATTAGTCTCCTTAAGCGTTGCCCAGATGACATCACATGTGTCCTTCACTATACTCGCCATGGTCGACACACCGAGTCGGAAACTTGCAGCTATAGTGGTATAAGAGTCCCCTGTGCTAAGGAACCTAAATGGAAGGAAGGTACAAGGAGGAGTTCAATTAAATTTGGGAGCATAGTGAGTCATACAGTACATGTATTTAACCTACATACAGTGCATGCCCATCTTAATGGAAAGGAACAATGTAGTATGCATAATAAAGAAAAGAAATACACGTTTGAATTTGGACCAGTAACAGTAATAGGCTATGAGTTCCTTTATCATGTGCAAAAATATTCAGAAAAATGTAGGCTATAACCAAGTTTACTAAACATATGTATATACTGTATATTTGTGTAAATTAATTGCAAATGGACTTGCAATTGGAGGTTTTGCATCTGAACTCATATCTAGATATTTTAATACATCTAGAATGGTCTGGAATGCATTGAGGCCATCTAGCTAGCCTATTTCCCAAACAATGAGAAGCCTACGTACTATTATTAGTCATCTGCAGTCTTGGACACCACCTACTGGCCACTATGAATTATTGCAACATGCACCACTACAAGACATCACCGCTTTCTTTCTGCATAAGCTGCTGAATACAATATTGGAGGCAGCAGCCTATATATAATTATATAAAGGTCCATTAAATTTAAGAACAAATATTACAAAAAGACTATGACATTTTGATATGTAGCCTAGGTCTAAAAGGTCCCTTGATTTTTCATGAACAACATGAGTCAGGGGACAGCAGTGAGCTAGGGACGGACTGGGCGGTCTGGCAAAAAAAAGTTGAAGTTCGCTGACAGTGAAAATGTGTGAAATTTACATATTTATCAACTCAAATTCAGCTTTAGCACTAATAAGGGGAGTAGCCTAATGACTCTGCTCTCCATAGATGAGGTTGCGGAGAAGAGCAAGCTGTTCATAGACTATTTTGATAACTGTACGAAGGACTCATGTTTCTATTTTGGAGCGGCTGGCTCTATGTTTTATGTGCATTGGTGTGTCAATATTTTGGGGCAGTAGTTTAGAGCATGGATTATGTTTATGGTCTGGCTGTTTACGTGCGTCGAAAGTCTTCTGTGAGCGCTGAGTTGTGTTCGCGCGTATCAGCGCGCAGCTATGCGCTTATGCAGCCCAGAGTATTGGGCACTCGATTGGTATCACAAAACCAGTTAATGGGAATCAGCTGTAGCCTATACTACATTTCATGACTACCCTAAATGACAATAGTGAACAGTGGGCCTGTCAGTCTGTTAGGGCATGAATTATCAATGTGTTAGCCTACGTTTTGCGAGAATGAATCATGGAGATGTCTGCCGTGAAAACAGGGTCTACTTGCGACTCAAAGTGGACTATCCACACACACACACACATACACAAAATAGCCTTTTTATAGGTTATAACTTACCTGAGACAAACGGCAAGCCGCTGCTCCGGGTCAATTGGACTCCTAAAGTTGGTGTGCTGCCTTCTGAGTTGTGGCGCGCTATTGTCTCCGAAAGGACCTCAAATTGGCCCACGGTCATTTGGAAATACGATCGAAACCGACCATGGTACAGTTTCAGCTCTTGAACTAAGGAGTGATACTCCCCTCCCTCTCCCTATTTTCTAACAAAGGGTGTACCCAATATCTCCTCTTGCTTGCCATTAAGTGGAGAATGAC
This sequence comes from Sardinella longiceps, assembly GCA_027497455.2. Classification (NCBI taxonomy): domain Eukaryota; kingdom Metazoa; phylum Chordata; class Actinopteri; order Clupeiformes; family Clupeidae; genus Sardinella; species Sardinella longiceps. Next base: position 22,114 of record JAODXP020006379.1, read on the forward strand.
GAGTTCATCATCACTGCTGCTGCTTGTCATATCCATTTTTCCTCACAAATGACAGGCGCAATTTGTTTTAGAACTTTAAGATGACACAATGCCGCTTTGTCGCAAAAACATGTCGCTCCCGGTCCCCCCCCCCCCCGCAAAATCGCATCGCCCTAGGTGTGTAAAGGCCTTTAGTGGCCTGTTTAATAGAGTGTGGAAGTGAGGTTCCGGAAGTGTCTTTAGCGTTCGTCGGGGCGAGTGAGAATTTGATTATAACCCACGCTGTCTTAACCACACATTCTACACGTCTAACTAGCTACGGCAAGACATAATGAGTGCCTGTGCTTACCTAGACACCAAAAGTTCATGAAATCTCAATTTAGTTTCTGAACAAAGGTCCTTTTTCTGCGATGTCCCAATGAAGTACTTCATTACCCATGTTCCCGAGCAATCCCACAATCCCACTGCAACGTATCTGATTGGTGGACCTTTTTGAAGCCCGCGAAAATCAACGTTAGGACGTCGGTGCAGATGATCAGCCCTTGCTATGCTAGTGCTAATGTTGCTATTCTAGAGCTCTGGGGGACCGCTTGACATTGACAGCAACGGACGCCAGCGGTAGGCTTCCCAGACAGCACGCACCATCTTCCCGATAGTGCTTCCATCAAACCGGCTGTGTATAATCACGACCTCAGGTAAGTTTGGTTTGTGTAAAATCATGATATGATGTGATATTATATGATACAATTTGTTTTTGTATCGATATAATGCATATAATAAATTACAAGACTGTGTAAGTTAAGTTTAGGTAAACCGCATCAAAGTTTCAAACGATGTGTTAGCTGCTAACTTGCTAAGTATGCATCACTGTGTCTTATTTCCTCTTGCTGCTTTATTTATTTTGTTTAGGCGCTGTGTTAAGAAGTTCAGACATTCCCACGACTCGGATGACTGCGTTATGAAAAGTAAGTTTACGATGTGGTTAGCATAGCTCATAGACATAGATATACAGCATGGTAGCTTTTATGAGCTACGATTCATGTTTGTTTTCTCATAGTAGAAATGATTATATGACCCTTGACGTCTGTTGTGGTTACATTATTTGTGTCTTACTTTGCCCTTTTGCTTTATTTGTTTTGTTTAGGTATGGTGTTCAATGTAGGCTTTAATATCACTGATGCAAGCTGCAGGTCGGACAAGCCTAAACATCGCTTAGCCCAAGGTGCCGAAAATGTAGCCTATGACTTGCCTTGTAATGTCGCATATTTCAAAATAAATTATATTTCTGAACCATCGGTCTCTTCACTTGTGAAACATACAAAGGTTCATGGCGGGCTGCTGCTAAATAAAAGTAAAGTAAAGCCAATATTTTAAACCGGGGCATTGTTCTGTGGTACAGGGGTAGCTTGTGGCTTCTGTCAAGGCTAGCATGAAGGACAAGAAAGTTGTGGTGAGTTGTGCTAGCAAAACATTTAGCCAGAGCCCTATTAAAATTTCTCTGATTTAGCTCATGGCTAAGAGGAAGGTGCCCAAAGATCTTGACATTTTATTTCTGACATCACATTCAGAGATTTACGTGCTTGGTTTAACAAAACCAAATGCTCTGACCATAAAGAGGAGTGAGCAGGCAGGGAGATATATTTTTGCTCACATGCAACACAGCACCTTAGAAAGGCTAGTTTTCCTGGTCCCTAGCTAACAGGCTATCGCTAACTGGCTAACGTACCTTGCTAACGTAACGTTACCAGGCTTGACCTGGAGGAAATTGCTAACGACTACACCTTACCAGCAAGGCTAACGGTAACGTCAAGCGAATGGTACACTTAAATAACGTTGAATAAAGAGTTGTGTATGGTTATTTGGCTTCTGATGCAAAAATTATTTACAAAGAACAGATATTGACAAAAAATACTAGTATTCGATGACAGAGCACGACCGCGTGGCTATCGTTGACCTGAGCAGATACCAATGACCGTTAAAGGAAATCGTCGGCTGGATATGGAGTAAGCAGTGGCTTATGGGTAGTGTATTTTTTGCACTGAGGGGAAATGAAATGGACACACGTTTGTACCATAGGTTTTTTTTGGTATTTTCGTTTGTTTTTTCACTCGACACGAAAGATCAGTTGCTTATCATGTACCCCGTAGCTGGTTAGACACAGTGGACAATTAGAACCCTATTTGAACCGGGCCTTTCGAAACGCCTATGGCAAAATTAAAGGGGGAGTCACTTCCGGGAACCAGACCTCCGCAGACGGCTCAAATTGACTTTCACACTCTATACTTTTTAAAGGTGAACATGACATATGAGTGGATGCATATGGTGAGGTATTTGTGTATGAATTATATGAACATTTGTATGAATGGCATGTGAATGAACATGTTACTTTGTTGAGACAAAGAGAATAATTGCACATAGATCTTTTGAAAAATGATTATTAGTTAATAAACAGATGCATCTGGACGAAGCCTTGAAAAGCAGCAGTCTGTGTCATCGTCTCTTTCTTCCACCTGTTTTACAGGAATTTTTCTATCTTTTGTCTGACTCTCAATCTCAATCCGGGACACGCAACAAAATTTTGGGGGCTCAGTCCGGGATTGGCGCCGCCAGCTGCAGGACGCCAGTCCAGTGAGCTGTGGAGCAGACGGTGACGCGCCATCAGTGCCAAGACAGGCTATCAAATCCAGGGCGTCTGACTGCTGCCAGAGCGAGGGAGTTCGAGTGCCAAGGGCATCTGACGGGTTACCATGGCCGACAGCGAGAGGAAGAAGTTGGTGTGGGTCATCAAGAAGGGACTGTTCCACCTGTCATCTGATGAACTGTACCAGCTTGCGACGAACATTCCATCACCACACCACCAGGATCCATCTAAGTTGCACCAACATGATGACGAGGGTTGCATTGAGTATGTGTGTGCTTACATGGACAGTGCTACTTTTATTTGAGCTTGAGGACGAGGGCATGTCTCAGCTGCTGATGGTATGGAGGAATTGCAGAGTGAGAGTGTGGGTCATGCTAAGGGTGGTGGGGATGCTAATGTTTGTCATGGAGATGTTGTGTCACTTTTGCCCAGTGTTCAACACCACACAGTCTGTAGAGTCACTTCCACCATTCAGTGTCCACAGCACACATGCAAACACCACCACTACCACATTGTATGCTTCACAACAGCACACAGCACATGTTAGTCCACCTTGCAGTAACAAACAGTACACTGCCCTCCCTTTTGACACCACGCTGCACGGCGCACAGCACCACACTGGTCCTAGCACTGACTCCAACATTCCACGTCAGCCCTGCCAGCCTCAGACCACCCACTTTGCAAGCATACCCGGCACTGACATACACAGGTCTTATGTAGGTGAGTCACTATTTACACCACCACACACATTCACAGCCAGCTTTTAGTGGGATGATCTCATTAAAGGACCTCTCCTACCTCCAGCGCAGGGAGTTTAAGGTACAGTTAGTGGTAGCTAAGAATTGGGGGATTTATCATGTTTTCCATCTGCTCATGGTTTTCATGAAATGTAATTACAACTACAGCCACAAGGAGGAGTCTAAGCTCACTGTGGCCAGAGACGACAGTTCTGTCCTCTGATTGGCCTAGAGGACGTCACAGTACGGCCAGAGCCCGTTTACGGTGTCTGGTGTGAGTGAGCCAAACCAGGCCAAAACCGGCTGGCGTGCTAACGTTAGTTAGCTAATGTAATGTAAATGTACTACAGGTAATTAGGTAGGTATTAGGGGTGTTTTGGAGTGGTATCAGGAGCTGGACTAAGCTGCTGAGTGCAGTTGCTCCTGCTGCCAAGTCCAAAACACCGTCCCCCTACGCCAAACCACACAGGATCAAACAGCTCCTGTGGGTTAAGCAGTAGTAAGACCAAGTCCAGGGGGAGGGGTGAGGAAGGGCTGGTCGGGGACCCTCCATGGTGGCTGAGTAGCTGTGCTGTGAGGGAGGAGTGAGGAACTGCGTGCTGGCCAAGCCTGTGTAATGGAGGCCAGCTAGCGCGGCTAGCTCGGTGGTAGTGTGTAAATCCTGATCACCCAATTCCATGGGCGCTTCTAACACGCTAAGTTAGAGCTCGGGCTTTTAGCTCAGTTGGTTAGAGCGTACCACTCCCACGCCGGGAGTTTGTAGCTTGCGGGGTGGCGGGTTCGAGACCCGTGTGTGGTGCGGACCGCCACCGGCTACACCTGGTCCCAGCTGGGCGGACATGAGCTGCATCCTCTTCTCCATGTCAATCTCCTTCAGCAAATTCATAAACTCTCCATGGTGCACTTTCTAGGCCAACAAGTCACTGCCTTCCAGATTCATCACCAAATTCACCTGCAGAATGGTTCAATGGGGGAAAAAAAATCAGCAAAGTACATGACAACACGGAGCCTGAGCCAAAGTTCTAAGAATAACAGCAACAAAGACATTCACAATTGTCTACCTTCCCCCACCATTAGCTCCAAATGTGCATGCCGGGCTCAAAAAGTCAATCAGACACCAACCACTTAAACCACAAACTAACAACGCTAAATTCTAGATTAAAATCCGACCTAAGTATTCATTTACTATGTGGACAATTTTTTAAAGGTAAAATTATAATTTTAATTTCTGTGTTTAACTTGATACAACGTTCTAACTATGAGAAAATGCAGGCATCATTCAATGACATGGAAAACCCAATGTTGTCAGCAGCTTCCAACAAAAACAAAACATTTTTTGCTGGAGACATAATTCCGATGTAATAGTTAGTAAAGGTACAGTTCGTTGTGGTTGCGTTTACCATGGGGTTAAAAATATCCAGGTGCTACAGTAGCCGGCAATAGCTAACGTTAGCTATCAAGCAATCTTCAAGGTCTTAAATGCAAGGGATTTGTTTGAAATGATAGGCTACATAATTTTCTATATGTGGTTATATTTTCCTTTACTTAACTGATAAAATATATTAAAATACATGGTGATATCAAAACAGGAAAACTAACGCTAGACATTTCAAACATGACCATGCTTTCGTAGCATTACTTGCCAACGAGTCAAGCCATGGTTAGCCTACTAAGTTAATCACGCTAGACTGTGCTTTTAGCTTAACCGTACCTTACAGAAACCGCATCTTATTTGATAAAGCTTCATCCAAGCTGTCCAACTCATGGATTTGAGTTACTTAAAAAGTTAGCCACCTAGCAAGGTGCTGTTGCTAACAAGACTGATGTGCTACTGTAGCTGGCAATAGCTAACGTTAGCTTTCAAGCAATCTTCAAGGGCTTAAATGCAAGGGATTTGTTTGAAACGATAGGCTACGTCACTTTCTATCTGTGGTTACATTTTCCTTTACTTTAGTGAAAATGTGTGAAATTTACATTTTTATCAACTCAAATTCAGCTTTAGCACTAGTAGGCTAGTAATGACTCTGCTCTCTATAGATGAGGTTGCGGAGAAGAGTTCATAGTCTATTTTGATAACTGTACGAAGGACTCATATTTCTATTTTGGAGCGGCTGGCTCTATGTTTTATGTGCATTGGTGTGTCAATATTTTGGTGCAGTAGTTTAGAGCATGGATTATGTGTATGGTCTAGCTGTTTACGTGCGTCGAAAGTCTTCTGTGAGCGCCGAGTTGTGTTCGCGCGGCTATGTGCTTATGCAGCCCGGAGTATAAGAGGCGGGCACAGCGCGTTGCATTCTGGGTACGCCGCCATATTGATAGCTAGTTGCTATGGTAAACAAAGACCGAGTAAAACAGCACAGAGAAAGAGCACATATTTATGTTTTGTACCATTTTTTGCCTTGAAGTATTTCCAATGCACAGTTCTTTATTCGCAGGAATGCACTACTGTTAAGACCTCATCTTTCTGTACCACTTGTTTTGCACTACTGTTAAGACTTTATTTATGTGCTGTACCATTTTTTGCCTTGAAGTATTTCCAATGCACAGTTCTTTATTCTCAGGAATGCACTAGTGTGACTTAACTATAATTACAAATTCTGATGTCAAAGTAAACTGACCTTTCATTACACTACTTGAAAATAAAAAGAAAGGCACTCAAATTTGGCTGTGTGTCATGGCATTTTATTGTGGACACATTCAACATTACACAACACTCTTGCTCATGTTTGTAAGACTACAACATACAGAAACAATCTTGTCCAGAAATGTTACTAGTCTATGGGCTAGGGGGTCACCGTGCACCCCCCAGGACTAAACTTCATGGGTATCTTTTTGTAGCCCTGGACCTGAAGTTTAAGAAAAATCATGTTAACACGAAATAAACTCATTCTCACTATGCTTGGCACATCACTTTTTAACCGCTACCAAATGCCGAAAAAATACCGATTTTTAGGCCTCGGGAAAAAGGAAAATGCTGGTTGCTTGGGCATAGATTGGTCAATATTAACAAATTATACATCATTGTAAAGCTCTTGGATAGTACTATCATAATATAGGAGTTAAATCTTTATTAGTTAAGATTTAACCCATATATTAACCCTATAATTGAAGCTGCATAGCCAATATTCATAAAATATCATATGGTCAATGAGCGAGGGGGATCCAAATGCACACCCTTTCTACCTAACTAAATTAGTATTTTCATGTTGCCCTCATCCCAAAGATTAAGAAAAATCATGTTAACAAGTACTAAACTCATTCCCACTGTGCATGACGCAAAACTTTTTAATATACAAAAATACCGATTTTTAGGCCCAAGCGAAAATGAGATTGCCCATTGCAGCTGCATAGAGTGCTCCATATGAACTTATTATGTTAACTACACTCATCATTGTGTAGATTTTGAATTGTCCTACCATGAAATAATAGTTAAATACTAATTAAGTAAGAAATAACCCATATAATGACCTTGTAATTGCAGCCGTATTGCCTATTGCAGCCGTATTGCCTATATAATAATATAATCAATGAGTGCGGAGGGATCCACATGCACACCCTCTATAACTAACTAAACTAGTATTTTCTTGTTGTCCTGATCACAAAGATTAAGAAAAATCATGTTAACAAGAAATAAACTCATTCCCACTATGCATGACACAAAACTTTTTAACTTACCAAAATACCGATTTTTAGGCCCAAAGGAAAATGGGATTGCCCATTGAAATCTTCATAGAGTAATCAATAATATTACTTATTATGTTAACTTAGCTCATCATTGTGAAACCTTTGAATAGTCTTATCATAAAGCAAGTGGTAAAGTCTTCAAATCTTCACAAACATTACCCATAATGCCTCAAAATTGAGAAATCCAATATGGCCGCCACCTTCAGGTCAAAATCTAATTAGTCACTTATCTTTTTCATTGTACAAGGTGAAAACCTGAATGTAATGTCCTTTTACAGGTTTTCACATATGGGGAAGTCAATGACATGCTCAGATTTAAGATCAAGACTAAAGAAAATACTTAAAGTTAATGTACATGGTTAAAATTGTTGTCTCGGGTAATGAACAATTCATTAACAAAAGAGGATGAAGAAACAGATTGATTGCATTCTGAAGAATTAAATTAAAATATGTTTAGCAAGAATGTGGATTGTAATACTTTAACAATTTATTTACTTATTTGCCTATATTTTAACTATTTATTTTGTAATTGAAGGAAATGCCTGAAACTCATAGGCCTTAAGCCTGTTTAAAACTTAGTATAATTGATTTGATGTCCCGTGTGCTATGATGAAATGTCCACCCCATGCATCCATCCTACCCTCACCCTTGTACATTCAAACACTAACCCAGAGAACCCACCTCCAAATACCCCCTAAGAAGAAGCTAAATTTGTAATATACAGACATACAACATACATACAGTATATCTATTACATCTATGTGTACAGCATATCTATATTATCCATATTATAGACATCTATATCTACATATTGATGAACATTTTAGCTAGATAACCTTTCCAAAACAGTAGTTGGCAAGGAGTTTATTACCATACCATTAGCTTGACCCTTCTTTAAATAAAAGTTGCTGAAAGTTCACAAATCATGTGTATGCCACTAGGATTTCTATAATGCGCATTTCCATCCCAATTCATCACCAAACACCTTTTTATCGGAGTCAAGAGGTCCACATCATTATTCTTTGAGGCTACCGAGTGGTGCAACAGAGACCTAATGAGAACTTGCACAATGCAAACAGGTCCAGTATATGAAGATGAAAATTTCAGTTAACGTTGGCTGCCACTTCACTATTTGGCCTGTGTTGCACAAAATCCGGTCATTTTCATATCTATCGACAGTACTTAGCAATGTGAGACAACAGGGTTACAGGTTAATTCACTCCAGATAAAGCAATGATATTTTTTCGTAGATTGCATACTGGGTACCATGTGCAGATGTCTAAGACCACCTTTCAATTACCCATCCCACTATCCAAGTCACTCAAATGCTGAGTCTGAGAATTATTGATGGAGCACTAACATGCATTCTATTGTTTGCAAGGGCACAATCACTGGTTACAGTGCCAGTGATTATGTTCTCTTTAGACATGAATATGCTGCTGAAGTTAGCAGAGGTGCAGTGCCAGGTTGCAGGTGGCGCCTATAAGACCTTGAGCAGCTCATTATCTGGACATGATATATGGCATCAGGCTGAGGAGGGTTTGGAGGTTTGTTGTGGCCACTCTACAGCAAAGGGAAACAAAGCCAGCAGCTAGTGTACAGTCAGATGAGGTCCATGCTGGAGTGGAGGAAGGTCACTCCTGCAGGCCACTAAATATGCGGCAGTGGGGAGATTGGACATGATGGGACCAGACATTAGATTTAAATATCACTTGGACAGAGCTTTGGAAGAGTGAATCACACCAGAATAGATCCCGAATCTGAGCTGTTGCCCAAAAGCATTGGGAGAGGGGTGCTATCGCCTAGTGTCAGAACTAGGTGTTGACAGCTATAGCTGAGGTAATCACCACAGGGATGGCTCACAGCAGGCAGCAACATCCAACAAGGCAATCCATAGCTTTTGTTAAAGCAGGGTAAAGCCAGTGCCGTCATCCAACAGGGTGACCCTAAACCAGGAAACAGCACTAGATTGGAATCTGGGAGGCAGGTAAAATTTCATAGTGAATGCACTCAGGCTAGATATGGTCCTGGTGTCAGAAGCAACAAGTGGTCCTGTCTGAGAACACTGTCTCCTGTGAAGAAAAGACTGCATGGAGGAGGCCTTTGAGAGGAAGAGAGAAAAGTATGAGGGATTGGGTGATTGTAGAAGCAGAGGATGAAGGACCTGATGTGACCACATCAAGGTTGGCTGCAGAGTTTTTGGAGGTCAATCTCCACCATGTAATGAAGCGCCTGGGTTTGGGAGGGCTACAGATATGAAAGCCATCAGGATCATCAAAGACACAGCAGAAAAGGCATCCAGATGGGTGTGGATCAAGCAGGGCAATAAGTGGGAAACAATTGCCACTTGGACACAAGCTGGGAACTTTTACCCCCAGCTGGGTCGCCTGGGTAAGGGTGACTGATAAAGATTCAAACTCCCCAGTTTACATCACTGATGATGTGCCCAAGTAGTATCACAAGATATACTTAAGAACCAGGGTGGACTGTATTTCCAATTATTGTTCCAATTATTATTGTGATTTGCATATTGTGGTACTGTAGCCGCTGATGGTCCGCACCGCACACGGATCTCTAACCCGCCACCCCGCAAGCTACAAACTCCCGGCATGGGAGTGGAACGCTCTAACCAACTGAGCTAAAAGCCAGAGCTTCTAACTCAGCTGTTAGAAGCGCCCATGGAATTGGGTGATGAGGATTTACACGTACTACCGCCACGCTAGCCTGCCTCCGTTACACTCACCCTCCAAATCCTCACTCTCATCCAGGTCACGGCACCAATGTAACCGGTCACAGTCCGCACCGCACACGGGTCTTGAACCCGCCACCCCGCAAGCAACAAACTCCTGGCGTGGGAGTGGGACACTCTAACCAACTGAGCTAAGAGCCCAAGCTTCTGACTCAGCTGTTAGAAGCGCCCATGGAATTGGGTGATGAGGATTTACACATACGACCGCCACGCTAGCCGAGCTAGCGAGCCTCCGTTACACTACCCCAGTGTGCAGATTGTCATTGCATTGAGAGAAGAGATGAGTATAACAAAATGCAGTGTTTTTCTTGGCTGTGTCCATCTTGGGTTGAAGAGCAATATCTCAAGAACCAAAGATAGAAAGCTAAATTTCCCCCTTGCTTGTAATAATACATGGAAGAATATATGAACAAAATTCAGGAAAACATTTGGAATATCATATCAAAATCAATGTTTTGGTGTTGATAGGGGATTGCACATAATAGAAATCTTAGAGTGGTTTACACATAGCACGTAGCACATGGGACATCAAAACAAATACTACAATAAAATTCTAGTAGTAGGTCAATCTACATTATTTACAGTCATCGGTTTTATAGGCATAAAGCCTATGAGTTTCAAGCATTTCCTTCTATTACAAAATAAATAGTTAAGATAGAGACAAATAAGTGAATAAATACTTGAAGTATTGCAATCAACCTTCTTGCTAAACTGGTTTTAAGTTATAATTCTCCAGAATGCAATCAACCTGTTTCATGATCCTCTATTGTTAATGAATTGTTCATTACCCGAGACAACAATTTTAACCATGTTCATTCATTTCAAGCATTTTCTTTAGTCTTGATCTTAAATCTGAGCCTGCCATTGACTTTCACATATGTGACAACCTGTAAAAAGGACATTACATTCAGGTTTTTATCTTGTACAGTGAAAGGATAAATTATTTAATTGGATTTTGACTTGGTAGCAGCGGCCATATTGGATTTTTCCATTTTGAGGCATTATGGGTAATTGTTAAGCCTGGCATAAAGAAGATTTAAAGACTGTAACATTTATTTTATGATAAGACTACTCAAAGGCTTCACAATGATGAGTTAAGTTAACATAATAAGTAAAACTAGGCAGATGCAAAGGGCAATCCCATTTTCCTCTGGGCCTAAAAATCGGTATTTTGGTAAGTTAAAAAGTTTTGTGTCATGCACAGTGGGAATGAGTTTATTTCTTGTTAACATGATTTTTCTTAATCTTTGTGATCAGGACAACAAGAAAATACTAGTTTAGTTAGTTATAGAGGGTGTGCATGTGGATCCCTCCTCACTCTTTGATTATATGGTATATTATAAATATAGGCAATACGGCTGCAATTACAAGGTCATTATATGGGTTATTTCTTACTTAATTAGTATTTAACTATTATTTTATGGTAGGACAATTCAAAATCTACACAATGATGAGTGTAGTTAACATAATAAGTTCATATGGAGCACTCTATGCAGCTGCAATGGGCAATCTCATTTTTACTTGGGCCTAAAAATCGGTATTTTTGTATGTTAAAAAGTTTTGCGTCATGCACAGTGGGAATGAGTTTATTACTTGTTAACATGATTTTTCTTAATCTTTGGGATGAGGGCAACAAGAAAATACAAATTTAGTTAGGTAGAAAGGGTGTGCATTTGGATCCCCCTCGCTCATTGACCATATGATATTTTATGAATATTGGCTATGCGGCTTCAATTATAGGGTCAATATATGGGTTAAATCTTAACTAATACAGATTTAACCCCTATATTATGATAGTACTATCCAAGAGCTTTACAATGATGTATAATTTGTTAATATTGACCAATCTATGCCCAAGCAACCAGCATTTTCCTTTTCCCGAGGCCTAAAAATCGGTATTTTTTCGCCATTCGATAGCGGTTAAAAAGTGGTGTGTCAAGCATAGTGAGAATGAGTTTATTTCGTGTTAACATGATTTTTCTTAAACTTCAGGTCCAGGGCTACAAAAAGATACCCATGAAGTTTAGTCCTGGGGGGGGTGCACGGTGACCCCCCCTAGCCCATAGACTATACGTCTTCACCATCACATGGCAACACAATGCTGATCGGTAGTTTTGCTGACAACAGTGTGTACTTGTTCCGAACAACCCCAATCACCCTTTCCACATGAATTCTGAGATGGGCGAGTTTTCTTGTGCTCTCCACATCTCTTGCTTCCAGCTGACAGTGTCCTCTTGTGAAGGCAGGGATCTTTACCTCTGCACACATAAGTCCCACACTTTCAGAAATATCAAAGCCCGGATCAGCCAACACTACATCTCTGGGTAGTAATCTATCAAGAATACCACAGTTCTCTGTGACATGCTTATCACTGATGCGCCCCCCCACCCTTGGAAATGAAAGTTGGAGAAGGGTCCAGCTGCAGTATTGACGGTTCCGCCTTAATGTCAGAACGCCCATGGGCGTTCCAAGAATTTGCAGATTGGCCAATCGTGAAGAATTTCGCAAGGGACACTGGGTATGATGTCATTCTCAAATCCATTTCTGAAAGCTATGGCGCACACCGCTCTAACTCGTGGTCAGCAATGGTGACATCTTGCTAGGAGGATTATGTTGGTAAGTTGGCTATATTGTTTATTTCGACAACATGCACTGACATTGTAGCCTAGCTTTCGCAGACACTCGTGTATTCATTCATCTGCGCGGGAGTCAGGTTACTGACATTAAGGTTGTAATCTTAATTGCATTCGAATTCGACAGACAGATATAACGTTAACGTTAGCAGCTAACGTTAGGGTCGTGTTCTCTTCTCTCGTCCTACTGTATGTGGTGTACACTTAGCAGCTAACGCTACCTAAAAGAAAGTACCCCATAATATAAGTGCTAAACAAAACTGTTATTTGAAATACGATACGATTGAGAAGCAAGGTTAACGTGGTTAAGCACAATGGCGCCATGGACCTGTGCACAGATATTAAACCTGAACTGTGAAAGTATGCTAACGTTATGAATTGTTTGGCTGATGAGGTAAAATGTGTGCCTGCAAATCTTTGCATTTAGTCAAGTTGCTTACACTGCTACAGTCTTGATTGTTAACTGTGATTTGATGACATAATCAAAGCTATTGAGGGTGGAGATCTGTATACAGCCATCATGAAATACGATACGATTGAGAAGCAAGGTTAACGTGGTTAAGCACAACGGTGCCATGGACCTGTGCACAGATATTAAACCTGAACTGTGAAAGTATGCTAACGTTATGAATTGTTTGGCTGATGAGGTAAAATGTGTGCCTGCAAATCTTTGCATTTAGTCAAGTTGCTTACACTGCTACAGTCTTGATTATTAACTGTGATTTGATGACATAATCAAAGCTATTGAGGGTGGAGATCTGTATACAGCCATCATGAAATACGATACGATTGAGAAGCAAGGTTAACGTGGTTAAGCACAACGGCGCCATGGACCTGTGCACAGATATTAAACCTGAACTGTGAAAGTATGCTAACGTTATGAATTGTTTGGCTGATGAGGTAAAATGTGTGCCTGCAAATCTTTGCATTTAGTCAAGTTGCTTACACTGCTACAGTCTTGATTGTTAACTGTGATTTGATGACATAATCAAAGCTATTGAGGGTGGAGATCTGTATACAGCCATAATGATAATCATTGTTAAGAAATTGCGTTCTTTTTTCTCAATTACAGGGTGCATCTTGCCAGTACCAAAGCAACAGCTGTGGGGTATATATGTTGATGGTGAGAGAGCCTACAATATTTTACAAAATGATTACTGATATTGCGTTTGCAGACCAACTAACAGGTCCTGATGTTTTTTGTTTGTTTGTTTGTTTGTTTCAGTATGCAATGTACGCCACACTGGAAAAGACGTGTGATTTTGGGGAGGTGAGTTTTCTGAATCTTAAAAGAATATGTAGTGGAATATGTTTTTTTAATATTCCAGCCATCCTATTTGGAGCCTACAGTTAACATTCACCATATACACTTAGCTATTGAAGGAAAGGACTACATCTCTGTACATTGCCAGTACTATAACCTTGTAAAAAGCTATGGAGATCTTTAAAAGGGAACTATGCTACGCTACTATACTAACATTTTTAGTTCAATTTACCTTTATTTAGCAGCTTAAGAGTCATTGTGGTGATTGTACAGCAGTTTTTAGGTCGATTGATAACCGCTTCGCCTCGCTCTAGCTCCTCTCGGCGTAGAAATTGAATATGCAATATTCATATGCATAGTTCATCTTTTTACTGTACAGGTTGATATGTTGTCTATTTGGAGGTGGTGGTGCCAACAGCTGTTGCAGGGATCCCTACTGAAGTATTATATACTGTATTCATAATTTCCTCACTACTCCCCCCCCCCCTTTCCTGTAGCCCTACAGGTCAACGTAGCGCATCTGTGGCACCTGTCAGCCAAACCCTGGAGGCCGCATGCATGGAGAGGTACAGTATTAGAGATTGTACTTTACCATTTGCCCACATAGCAATAAGTTATACAAAAGAAATTTTGAGTATTTTCCTCTCTGCTCATATTGGCTGCTCATGAAGCTGGTAGTTAAACCTCACCCTCTCTCTCTCTCTCTCTCTCTCTCTCTGTACCCCAACAGAACAAGCTGGAACACCTTTCTTGCCCTCGCCATTAACACATGTTGGTCCCACCCTTGAAGCATTGAGCAGAGAAAGGTATTAAAGAATGTACTTTGCCATTTGCCAACATCTATCTATTAATGCATGGAAGGCCTGTCTGTTACCCTGTGTGTCTATTCCATGCAAAACCCGTGGGCGACACAGGATGCTTTACATTGACATTAAGTCAATTTATATCATAAGCACATGAAAAAGTGGTCTATTTTGTTTTTAGGATGTTCACTGCACTGCCTTCTGTGGTGTAACCAGTTCCATTGATCACAGTGGAAGTTAATTGTTACGGCAGAAGTGGCTTTCACTTCATGCATCCAGCGTAGCCTCCCTGTGTAACTCTTGAGCCACTCATCTGACTGACCATCAATTTGCTACAGGTCTTGCTAATGGCATGTGTGAGAGCAGTGCGAAGTGGTTGGCTTTGGACCAAAAACAACAAATATCTTAATATTAAGCCAATTATATACTGTATCCATAATTTCCTCACTACTCATACATATTGGGGGATCATGAAGATGATTGCTAACCCAACACCCCCACCCCACCCCGCTTGTAGCCCTACAAGTCAAGGTAGCACATCTGTGGCACATGTCAGCCAAACCCTGGAGGCTGCATGCTGGGAGAGGTATTACATTGTACTTTGCCATTTGCCCACATAGTAATAAGTTATACAAAAGAAACATTGAGTATTTTCCTCTCTGCTCATATTGGCTGCTCATGAAGATAGTAGTTAAACCTCACCCTCTCTCTTTCTGTACCCCAACAGAACAAGCTGGAACACCTTTCTTGCCCTCGCCATCAACGCATGTTGGTCCCACCCTTGAAGCATTGAGCAGAGAAAGGTATTAAAGAATGTACTTTGCCATTTGCCAACATCTATCTATTAATGCATGGAAGGCCTGTCTGTTACCCTGTTTGTCTATTCCATGCATAACCCACGGGCTACACAGGATGCTTTACATTAACATTAAGTCAATTTATATCATGAGCACATGAAAGAGTGGTCTATTTTGTTTTTAGGATGTTCACTGCACTGCAGTGGTGTAACCAGTTCCATTGATCACAGTGGAAGTTAATTGTTACGGCAGAAATGGTTTTCACTTCATGCATCCAGCGTAGCCTCCCTGTGTAACTCTTGAACCACTCATCTGACTTACCATCAATTTGCTACTATGTGTGAGAGCAGTACGAAGTTGTTGGCTTTGGACCAAAAACAACAAATGTCATTATACACTGTATCCATAATTTTCTCACTACTCATACATATTGCATAATTTTCTCTCTGTTCATATTGGCTGCTCATGAAGATGGTTGCCTCCCTGTGTAACTCTTGAACCACTCATCTGACTGACCTTCAATTTGCTACAGGTTTTGCTAATGGCATGTGTGAGTGCAGTGCAAAGTGGTTGGCTTTGGACCAAAAACAACTAATATCTAAATATTAAGCCATTGCCCAAAGCAGTAAATCATTCAAAGCAAACCTTGCATTTATTTTTTATTTGGTGTATTCTCTCTTTCCCTCTCCTCAGCCCCGCAGAACAAGTGGCAGCGATGGACAGGCCTGTCCTCCCCCCGGAGATCCTGCAGAGGATCATCAAGGAGACGCTCTGCTTGGACATGGGAATGCTGTTTTTTTTTAATAGGATATCATCATAGAAGATGTCTGACTCCCTGCCTGGCACTAACACACACACACACACACACACACACACACACACACACAGTCCAGCCAGTCTCCCAACTCACTGCACAGCATTTTAATGTATCTGACCACAACTTGTCCTGACATCCTGGAAGTTAATGCAAATTAGTTAATAATACCATATCCTTAACAGAGCAAGGTGTAAGTTCTAATTTCTTATCTCTAAAACTGGGGGTAGGGATATCTCAGGCTTTTTTTGTTTTGAGTTCTGAGACATGCTTCTTTTTTGAGAGAGAGAGAGGATTGGGGGATATGTTTGCAATATAATATAATAGTATCTGAAGTTTAAGGATTTTATTTGTTCAGTTTGAAAAAGAAAGAAGAGAAACTAGGGAAAAGGAGAGAAACTTAACACTGCCAAGCTGATTCCTGACCTTGTGCCACAGCTTTAATCCAGTTTTATTCATTTTTTATTTCTTGTTTATTCATTGCTTTTTATTTATTTGCTATTCTGGTCTATAATGTGTTTCTGGTATTTATTTATTTGTTATGCCGGTCTGAAATGTGTTTTAATATGTCCACAGATGTAAAATAGCTTTGTAGCTAACTGGTACATGGCCCCTGTCAAATAAACCAATAAACTAAACTTCACTTCACTGTTCATGTTTGTTTGAAATAAACTGTTTGAGAGTTACAATTCTGTTTTATTTAATCATCCAATGTGTGCTAAAGGTGGTGGGGGCGGCATAGAAGTGTCCCCAGCTCGTAAGCGACTTTCAACATGCAACCTAGGAAGTGCAAGTTTTCTGTATGGTCTCAATGGCGGAATAAAACTGTTTTTGTGTTATCGTTATCATACTATAACGTAGAGGGACGTGCCGCGTGACTTATGAGCTCTGCGGATTCAGTCAGTAGGCTATCTGTAATGTAAAGGAAGGGGCCTCATTGAGTGTATTCACTGGTATTACGTAGGGATACACCGAAAAATATTTGGTTGATGTAGGCCTACGTGTCCTGTTAACTCTTTTTCCGTTTGACATCAAACAATCTGCATGACTTAAATATTGCAAATACTCCTTTTACAATCGGAATAAGAATCATTTTCACGAACTTTACTCTGGACAAAATACAAACGAGTCGCCAAATGCTTTCACTTTCCTATCTATCGAGGCTAGCGATAGCACATGAGAACCCGGATGTTCAATAACAAAGCAGCACGTTGACAGTGACGAAGTAAGGGGCAGTACTGTGTGAGGGCGTTTTATCGAGGACTGGGCGTTTTAGATGAGACGCAGCTGGATGATGTTGGAAAGAAATGGTCCTGTATGGTGTAATACCAATAAGGTACTTCATAGTTGTGTTGTGCTTGTAGTTTGAATAAGCCTGAGCTTGAGCAGTAAGATTTGATGGTCTCTCTATGAATATTTCAAAGCAGTCCACAATAACAGCAACACGATTTCCAAAGGCTTCCACAAACTGATGGGGCATAGTGGTGTACAGGGCCTCTCGACTTGGCCAGGCGATCAGAGGTGTGATGGTGCAGTACAAAAGTTCTACCAAGCTATTGAAGGTTCTGGAGATGGTGGTCCTGTCAACACTGAAGACGTAGGCTAGATGTTGCATCGGCAAGTTCAGTCTGAGGCGCATGAGTGTGAGGATGAGCATTTGAAAGGGTGACAGTACTCTACTGCTTCGTGTCATGAGTGGCAGAAGAGTGGCTAAGAGAGACATGAAAATCTTTGCACTTGGTAGTCCAGTGTAATACCTCAGCCTCACATTATCGCCCTTCAGGGAATCTTCATCCATTTTTTTCTGACCAAGCTCTAATTTCAGGGCCCTGTTCTCCTCCAGCAGACGGTTGATTTCATCGCGCCGTTTCTGGCAGAGGTCACATTCTGTCTCTGGTCCCGGTTCAGCTTCATGTTGTAGATCTTCAGCTGTGGCTCACAGACAGTTTTTGTTTAGCTCAGTGTGTCATGCAAATCAACCAAGAGCAAATAGACTGTAATATGGTAAATATAAGCCTTATGACCCTCTACTCCAAAGTCAAATTATTCATGTTATTTCACAACCATTTACATTGCATGGGAGTAACATGGTAATAATCCTTAACGACACTCCTGCTGGAGAGAAGACTTCAGAGCCCTTACAAGGTTATTACAAGGGTTGTCTCAGGCATCACTGTGTCATCCACTGCTGATGTGGTCTCAGTCCTTCGGCGTTTCCTTGCTTGCTGTCTCTCAAAGCGTGCCGTTTCTGTGGCCTTTGTTTCAGTGTGTCCCAGGTGCAGTGATGGTGCCCAATCCGGATGGGATTGCATCTACTGGCTTTCCTGGTGAAACAACCAAAACTATTAACCCTATTATAAACTATTAATGACAAAATAAACGGAGTAGGACAACTGTTTTGTGTTTCAGTGGACCTGGCTAACCCTCTGGAACACAACCCTACTTCATGCTACATGCTACAGATCAGCCAACAACTTGAAATGATACATGAATAAAAACAGTATGTTATGTAACTTACCAGAATGAAAATGCCGGGAACACACTCTCATGGACACTGGGATTGAGTTGAAAGTTATATTTGGCCGTCTTACAGCAGCGACCCATGCTAGCCGGCGACTCTTTGTTATGGAGGACATTTGTTCTCCATTGAGACGCCTCCCAGTTGGAAAATGGTAAAAAGATAATCCATTTGGGATTTTTTTCCCCGTCCCGTCACAGCTTGCGCTTCACACCCTACGACACAGCAATGGGCGACCATAACGACAGCAGAGGTAAAATGAAACGGTAAAACACAAAGCAAAGAAAAGGCCTACTGCATAATTTAAATCAGTTTATATATTCTCCCCCAGCCATGCATTGCTGGGAAATGTTAGGCAATCCAGGGTATGCATTGCATATAGGCTTTAAATATTTCAATTTCATCTATTTAAAGTAGTCTCCAAAAAATGCAATGAATGATATCCTCACAATTAGGTCGTCTACCTCTCGAGCCTATTTCTTTGACTATGACAATAGCCTCATTAGCAAAAAAACACATGCACAGAGCCTGTCTGTAACATGTGCTAGTAGTCTGCCAGCTGCTTGTTAAAAATATTAAATAATTTTAATTCTCAAAAACAATAACAATTATTTTACAATACTGTAGGCCTACCTGGAATACCCTAGAAATATTGTGGACTGTGAGGTCCAGGACGCGGAGTGTCACCTCTGTCCTCCCTCTACGCAGCGTGGCTTCTGTAATCTCGGCCATGACATTTAAGAAAGATTTGCAGAGGGCACACTTGTTTTATGTGTCCCATGTATTGGTCAGCCACGCCTCCCCTGTGCTCTAAAATTTCATATATATATATTTTTGTTCTTTTCTTTTTTTTTGAGGGGGAGGGGAATGGGCAAAATCGTTACTTAACAGACACACAATGGCACTGGAAGATCACTACAGTAATATAAAGGCTCTGAAAGAGCAAGGCAAAACGTATGAGGACATTAGTTTTTTTCTTCAAAGTGTTGGAGTGCAAAGGGGTGCATAAGTAGCATTTTTTTATTTTTTTTTTTTAATGTAAAGACAAGGCACTGGTGGACAGCAGTTGGGGAAAGGTGTCCCAAGGTGAATTGGAGTGTGCTGTGCAGGCGGCTATTGAAGAGGTACAGTAGGTTAATAGCTTATTGCATAGCCTACGTCAACCTGTTGAAAATGTATTCAAAATAGGTTTTGCGTCTTCCGCATGAATTAGCCTATTTGCATGCATGAACTCCATAAATGCTCTAATAACATGCCAAACATTGTCATAATTGTATTAACCCTCTGCCATACCAGGCAGAGTACATGGGGCACAAGCTCCACATTGACCAGAACGAGAAGCTGGTCATGTTTGGGGTCACCCGTGTTATGGCCATTGATGGGTATAGCAAGAAAATTGTGGGTCATTGCACTATGCCAGTCAAGAACAATGTAACAAGTTTACAAGTTTATTAGAGGATAGCCCCTTGAGATGTACCATCTCATTTTCGAGGGGGTCCAAGTCCAACAACACATGACATAACATCTTGTGAAAAACAATCAATAGAACGATAAAGAGATTTCAGGGAACCAAGAATTTTTGTACTGGGGCCCCTCCTCTTCGCTTTGTACACAACAACACTGGGTCCAGTCATCCACTCGCATGGCTTTTCCTACCACTGCTATGCAGATGACACCCAGCTTTATCTGTCTTTTCCTCCTGGCGATTCTACAGTGACAACACGGATCTCTGACCTAAATAATGACTAAATTCTTTTGAGGGTGGGTTTCTCAAGCCCACCTCAAGTGGCAAAGAAAAAATGTTTGAATTGTCTTTGTGCCTTTTAAATAGCTAGCTCCAGTTTTAGATTTTTTTTTTAAAAAAAAGGTATGCAATTAGGTTACTGCTTTATTTCAATGACCAAATGGCTGTTTTTTAAACCTACTCCTGTCTGAGATAATGAGATGAATGTGACACAATACTTCATGGGTGCAATGTACTTTTTATTTTGTGTTCTAAATCTAACACAACATGCAGTATGTCAAGCAAAAGTGGGTTAATCCTCAACTGTGTTTAAAAATAAGAAATAATTCCACACATGCACAACAAGCATGACATGGCACCTTGCAGCCTTCATAACACAAAAATAAATACTTATTGGAGTATACAGTTTAGAATTGTATTTTTAAAGTAGGCCTAAGTTAAGCCCAAAATAAAGCTCTATACAATTCTGAGATTTCAGTCATGACTGCACATAACTGCTTATTTTGATTTCTGAACGTTGGCAACTGTAGCCTACTTAATTAAGATAATCTCAGCTATACTAACTCATTATTTATCTAAATTTAACATGGACATACAATAAAAGAACATGTTTTTAGCAAAGCTAACGTTTGTGAGGTGGCAATGGGGCTGATGTTCCCTACTTGAGTCTGCAGCCTGCACCTTCACTGCTTACACTTTGACCTCTCTGGTTGAAGATGGTGTTAGGCATCTGTCTTCATCTTTTCAGATCTGTAACACAAGACAAAAGCAGGTCAATCATTTACACTAGCTGTAGAAACAAATTCAAATTGTAAATACATTACAATTATTACCTTTTATCTTCCTTTCCTCTCTGCCTGTATCCCTGTTTTGCTGCATGCTCTTTTTTCTCACTTTTGTCATGTCTTCTTTTTTCCCTGTACTTGTCTCGCTCATCACCATTACTGTATTTCTATTATTCTTTGTCTTTCCCTTGAACTTCTTTAGTCTTTCATGTCATTAAAATCTGACTTTGCTTCTGCAAATCTGGTTATCATTGAGTCCATGTTCAGAGAATTTGTGACTTCATACTCAATATAGATAACAGCAAGGGAAGACAGCCTGTCTTGTGACATGGTAGATCTCAAGTATGTCTTAAGTCGTTTCAGACATGAAAAACTTCTTTCACCTGATGCTACCGTCACTGGAAGAGTGAGCAGAAGTCTTAGAGCTATGCTCAGATTTGGGTAGATGTCAAGGATATTCTCCTTATACACATAATCAAGCATCTCGATTGGTGATTAGATATGTGGGGGGAAGGCTCTCACTGCTCCAATTATCTCCTGCTTTAAGTCCCCTGCATCAATATCTTTCATTTTCTTCTCCAATCTCTGGCAACATTCATCCAGTTTCTCTCCCTGCTCTGCATTTTTCATTAGGTCAGTGGAGTACAGAAATCCATACTCAAAGAAAGTTTTCATATGAAAATCTCTCCCTGACTGTGGTGAGGGCAGTGTCAACCATGTGGAGAAAAAACTCTATTTTTGTATATCATGCTGAAAATGTATAAAATGCAAAGCAAAATGCTAAATCCTTCGAGTTGCCTTGGTGTGGAAAATGTGCTATACTTAATCACTTGTACAATACATTTTGTAAGAGTGTATGTGAAAGTAACCAGCCTTCTTGGACAGTTAACGCCTAACGAACGTCCTAAGGGGAGTTGAGATCGGAGTGCCTGTGCACGTTTACTTGACAACGACCAGTTCGGTGTAGCTCAAGCATGAGAGGATGACCATTTCATCAACGTTATATTCCGTATGCAATGCGAACCTCGATTTCAGCCGAAATCTTAACTTTGCAATCTCAATTTTAGGACAGCTTGACACTGATGTTTAACCTCACACTACCATTACAAAAGTACATTGCTTTTACATAATGTTTTACATGCATTAATAGCCTACCATTGCTAGCAAGCGAGAAGGATTACTTCAAAGATTATTAAATACTAACTGCTCTGCTTTGACCCTCTGATGCAATGACAATTAAATATTAATATTATTTATCTTTCACCTGAAAAATGCGGCCGATTCGCTCAGAGCTCATGTCCTCCTCCCACACCCGAACCCGTTTTGCACCGCGGAACAGTGTGTATGACTCCATTTTGACTTTGAATGTCCTCAGTTTTTGTACTAATATCAGTATTAACATACGTGTTCCGGGTCATTAATATGCAAAACACGGTGATTAAAATATGCTCTGGAAGTTTAATTCCCTATTTCCATTCATAAGCATGTCAAAGAGAATCAGCAATTAAGAAATCGGGAAACGAAAATCGGGCCTTTTCTCCTTTTTCATTTTCCAATTTCAAAACAAAAAAACAGGAAACGAGTCCGTTGTCCGATTTTGGATATTCCGGCTCAGAACGGAAATCAAATGGCCGCGGCGTACACGGACCCAACAGTCCCCTGAACAGCATGCATGTCAAGTTTTAAGACAAAAATAAAATAAAATACATCGGGCCTGCGCAAGACAACAAATTTTGACATTTATCTCTTCATAACAATGTTCCTGCAGTGTCCATAAAGAATGCACTAAGGATAATAAAGGAAGTCATGGATTTGTATGCACTTATTTGCAAAATGGTAACGGAATGATTGTCTATCTTAATCTCAAAAACGTTACAGATCAGACTTGTGTATCTCCTGGTGCACACAAGCCGTATAGCCAAGGGTTAACAAAGTAAACAGGTAATTTTATATACGGACAATCTTCTTTATCTTCTTAATATTCTTTATCAGTGCAGGGAGCCATTCGTTTTTGAACAATGCTTTTTTTTTGAACAACGCTTTTTGTTAACAATGTTTTTTTTTCTCTGGAACAACGCTTGTTTTAACAGTACTTTTTTTCAGGGCAGCGATCCGCCTACACCCTTTACAATAGGCTTGTTTTTCGCTTATCATGTGTCTTGGCCTGGTGGTGCAGCTGGGTCTGGTTGTGCATCATGGCTCTGTCACTGGCTGGCTCGTCTGAACTCGCCACTGTTCCCAGCGTGCTCTCCGTCTTTTGCTTCGCACTGCGCCTCTGTTCCATGCAGGTTTCCCGGTCTAAAAAAATGGATGGAAAAATCATGGAAATCAATTTTTATATAATTATTTAAGCTGTAGCCTGCACCTTTTAAATAAACATTCAGTTATATATTGTAAATATTTGACTATTTAATCTCACATTTTCTCCTAATTAAATCATTCTCACCTCTTTCTCCACTTGTATTTGTCATCCCTTTTTGCTGCCTGTAGTAGTCTCTTCTGTCCTTCAATGAAGGATTTGAACTCCAAGCAGGAGAGCCTGAAGTTCAGTCTGACCTGGAGTTCAGCTTTCACTAACTGAACAGACATCCTGTTTCTTTTGTCGCACCACACATCGTACATATGACTGAAGACGCGTTCAGTGTAGGCATTGCTGACGGGAACAGACGACACAAATGACACCACTTTCAACAATTCTGTGGCCATTTTCTCCCTCTTGAAGAAAAATGCCCACTTCTTGTCAGGGGTCAGCTCCTCTGGGATGCAGCTAAAACACGTTGTTAAGGACAGTGTAGTCTTGGTAGAGCTCATCGATATCCATGTCTGGCAATCCCATCTTTTCAACGAGTTTCTCAAGCGCAGGCCATTGGATTGGAGCGCTCAATCACAAGCAGGCGGAAGAGAGCAGGAGTGGGTCATTGAAATCAAAGTGGGACTCGAGAAACTGAATGGCCTTTTGAAAAAATCTGTCGGCCAATCCGGTGAACTGTGCTTGCTTACTTGGGTCAAGTTGTCTCACTGCTTGCCTTGTCTTGCTGCCATAGAATTTGTCAGTGCAACGGGAAACCAGTTGGTCGCACAGCCGGCTCACGACAATTTGGACGTCCAGCACACTGATGTTTTCCCCTTCCAACACCCGGATCACACTTTCAAACTCCTGCATGATGTTGTACATGAGGAGAAAGATGCACTCCGACACGGTCACATTGTGGATTAGGTGACACTTACAGTTGATAAACGGAATTGTGCTTGCCATAGTTGTAGGAAGCATTATCCATATGAACTTATCTTGGAGACACCCAGCCCACAGGATTCGGTTATGGACACTACTTGATCATAGATGGCTCTGCTCGTTTTATTCGCGTCTTCGTAAAAAAAATCCAATAGGCTGTTTTTCACACCTCCTCTTCGTGAAAACATTGGACAGTGCATGGATAAACCTTGGTGCTTCCCGAATTAGATGCATCGGAAGAAACAGAGAAAAATTGTGTTTTTTCCAGCTCTGCTGCGGAGGGCTCCTGTATATGGAGGACCAGGAGTGTCACAAAAAGAAATACATAATTTGTCATTCTCTTGTAGGTCCATCATCGTCAATGGCACTTTCAGTAATTTGACTTTCATCCACAAAAAAACATGTCCAATTTGGCGCACACAACCACATTAGCTCACACAAACACATCAACATTAGCTCACACCTGCTAATACACACCCTTCAACAGTCGCAAAAATTCTCTTGTAGGTCCACCATCATCAATGGCATTTTCAGTAATTTGACTTTCATCCACAAAAACCACGTCCAATTTGGCGCACACACCCACATTAGCTCACACCTGCTCATACAAACACACCAACATTAGCTCACACTTGCTCATGCACACACACCAACATTAGCTCACACCCGCTCATTCACACACACCTACATTAACACAACCTTTTATCTCTCTGTAAAACAATATGACACACCAACACTGTCGAGTCACTGTCGACTCTTTTCATTTTCGGGTCCCTCGAATATTGAGGATTGATTAAGGGCCTTCATCAAGAGTCGAAGAAATTCCCTTGTTGGTCCACCGTCATCAATGGCACTTTCAGTCATGTGGCCTTCATCCACAAACACTACGTCTAATTTTGCTCCTGGATTAAAGCACCGCCTCCCGAATGCTTGTAGCGCACTTTTCATTATATTGTGAATGTTTCCAGTGTAGTCCCTACAAATATTAATTTGGTTGCTTGACAGGGCTTCTCTATAATCAACTCTGGCTCTAAGTTCGTTAAGAATGTTACCAAGGTCAGTCCTGGATGGAAATGCGAGCATAGAAGATATGGGTCAAAGGAACAGGCATAGACTTCAAAACACATACAAGAAATTTGCAAATCCAATAACGTAACATGTCAACTAATTGAAATACCTTTCAGGAGGTAAAGAGACTGCATCAACAACACCTTCATCAAGCGATTCCGAGGTTGGTACAGCAGTACCAAAGGTTGACTGTTTTGCTCATGTTCTGATAATGCAGAATGTATAAATTAAACAAATTGTATACAAGTTTATATAACCTAGCTAAACCAGGGGTTTTGATAGATAGACCGCAAATAACAGAACCAAAATTGAACTGAGGACCGCGAGGGAAAGAACAAAAAACCATTGTCTGATCATTTAAATGACCTGGTTGCATCTATTATTTACATATTGGCTAATTTTGGATTTCATGAGAGCTACACATTTCAAAACAGTTGGAAGTAGACAGCCACCACTCTACGCGCTACGTAACTTTAAGGCACTTCCGCGCAACGATCTGATGTTGAAGCCCTTCAGAGTGATTTCAAGCCCAATATTCTCTAACCGAACCAATCAGGGCTGCTGGCGGCTGTAGAGGGTGTGACGTAGCGAAGAAGCAACTGTTTTGAATCCAACAAACGTAACCAGCGTCATCGGTTGGTTTCGATGTGATTGGCTGAAGTGTACGTCAATTAAATTGATGGACAAGCCGTTTGTCCAGTTAGATTCAAGGATTTCTGGCTCCTGAAATAACTCGTCTATCGTTGATCATCAGATGTTAGCGCTACATCTGACGTGAGTGAGGGAACAAAAGCTGCCCTCCACACGAGGGCCATTGCATGAAGCCATTGCCCATGCACATTTCCAGGCAATAATCTGGGATCAAGACCATGTAGCTCATCTGAAGTTACCATCACCAACTGATAATGGATGGGAAGAAGAGGGACGCCAACTGGTACCTATAACATCTCATGTTCCCCATGCCCCAGCCACCATTGCACAATTAATTAAATGTGGCTGCAAGAAGACCAAATGCATGTCACACCGTCCTTGCAGGTCTCAGGGTATCAACTGTTCAGAGATGTGCCTGTGCGGAGCAGATGAAGAGGTTTGTGGAAATATGAGCCAGCGAGATATGGTGGGAATTGATGATGAGGAGGAGGATGGAGATACTTCTGTTTAATATGATTGCAAATCTGAAAGTGTCATTGTAGACAGCAGCACGTGAGTCATGATCCATTCCAGAGAAAATTGTAGGCTATATATTTTTTTCATAATTGAAACTGGTTAAAACAACTATTAAACAGAAAGTTTGGATGTTTAAGTGGCCTGTGTTAAGCATTTATTTAGCATGTATGTTACAAAATAAAAAATAAAATTAAATAATAATAAATAAATAAATAAATAAATAATGAAAAAATGTAAAATAATTATAAAACAATTATGCATGAAGAACATCATTATATAATAACTCTTTTAATTAAAATAGTAATACAAGCCATATTTAAGGCATCAGTTGCAGTAAAATATCAAAATCAGGGGGAAAAAGGTAAGAAACTAGGAAAAAACTCTCAAAGTTCAATGACCCTAGAACACATTTCAACCAGTCTCCAAAAATTAACATTGAAATCCCATGAAAATACATAGGCTCTTGCACTAAATGTGAGGAAGTAAAAAAACCGGGACAAAACATGTCCCGGGAAATTTCATTTTCCTGGACAGACCGCAAAAAATCGGGACAAACCCGGAAAAACCTGGACGTGTGGCATATTATGATAAATATCTGGTAAAACTTCGCAACGGGTGTAAAATCTGTTAGCCTATCCTACCAAGCCTAACTGTAGGCTACAACTAAAGGTGAAGGTTGTGCTCAACGTTGAGTTGCGCCAACATTGAGGCTGCAAGTCCGCAGCTGGGGGCTTCTCCCCACAAACATGATACTGAGGACAATTTAGCTGATGCTTGTTAGCTTCATTAGCTTTCTAACTAGCCAACTTCATTCATCACCACAGTAAATGTAGCCAGTTTAGCTTGCTAAACTGAGCTAATCAAACTTGTAATTGAAAGTTGCTTCACTTATGAATGTCAGTGTTACTGTAATAATCAAATCATGGAAAATTTATTTTAGTCTAACCCCAAGCACGCAAATGGCAGGAAAACGTAATAATAAGACAAAACATCTAATATGGACTTTGTTCAATATTACTAAGCGATGTATTATTGTTAAGCAACTTTTTCTACCTTCTCTATTCACCATAATGTTAATTTGGCCTCAGTTATGCCCCACGCTGACCCCACCCTCACATTTTGGGGGCGTTAACCATAGATACAGATGGCAAGTACGGCTAATGCCCCCAAAATGCAAGGGTGGGGGATAACAGAGGCCAAATTAACCTTATGGTAAGGCAACTGGGCAATTTGAACAAGCAACTCAGTTGCCAAGGAGGCGTGACTCGTATGAAGTTAGTTGCTACCGTTCGTTGCTAAAATATGCGTCTGGTAGCGACAACGTATATCGCCACAGATGTATTTTTGTGTTACAAAACCCATGTTTTCAGTTTTATCTTACCTCATTTGCCGCCTCGTTTTACAAAATATCAAGTCATAAGTCCTTAACTTGTTAGGTTGTCAACAGATAAATGCGATTTTTGAGTTAGCTCCGCCATGACAGGTGTCAGATCAAAATTCTTTTTGAAAGTATGCCGTCACGCATGGCTTCACTCTGATTGGCGTTTATGACAAATCGCCTGGTTAAATCGCCCAACTTTTGCAGAAAATAGCCTGCATTTCTATTTTTTCCCCGCCCACCAGGCGATCTGTTGCTCAGTTGCTCGCCGTTAATCGCTGTTGCCTACTGTCATTGAAAATGAATGGGAACTAGTCTCCCAACACCAGTAATATTATCGCCCGTGTGACCAAGGGGTTATGGTGAATGGGCAAGGTAGAGAAAGTTGCTTATCAATAGATCGCTTAATAAAATTGAATAAAGTCCATAATATGAGATGTTTTGTCTAATTATGACCTGTTTGCCTGCTTGAGTTTAGACTAAAATAAATTTTTCATGATTTTCTTATTCCAGTAACGCTGACAGAAATGTCATGAGCTGTCTCTGCTCCTGTCATAAGTGAAGCAACTTTCAATCGCAAGTCTGATTAGCTCAGTTTTAGCAAGCCAAAGTTAGCTACATTTACTGTGGTGATGGATGAAGTTGACTAGTTAGCAAGCTAATGAAGCGAACAAGTATAAACTAAATTGTCCTCAGTATAGCGTTTATAGGGGTATCAAGTTCAGAATTCTCATCGGACCATCTGAACATCAAAAATGCGTCAAGGTCCTTGTAGATGGTGCTCAGCGTAACTTCTAGCTTAGCATGTCATTGACTTACCCACTGTGAGCCTGATGTTTTCCCCCAAGGGGCACTATTTCCCCAACGGAGCAGCTATATTTGTGGGTGTGGTCAGACAAAGATAAAGTGTTCTAAAGTATCTTTGCTGATACTACCATACAAACGTTAAGCAGGTCATAGTAACACCAGAAGTGAGTATTTCAATGGTAATATAGGCCTAACAAGCGTAATGCATAAGCAGTCTTACCTGTTCAGTTTGAAAAGACTTGATTGCAAGCAAGGTGGCGGTAACAGTTGAATTTTTCAGGTCAGCGCACTGCAAATGACACCATCAACGACAAAGGGCTGCTGATTGGTTGGCTCTAACGGCCGATTCACACACAAACCTGTGCGTGAGCGGGCGCGGTTTTGGGGCGATTTCATTTAGAATACATGTTAACAGGTTAGGTCATTCAGACTGCACGCGTGTTCTGCACGGCTCCTGTCCGGTTTCTGAGCGGTGAACCGCGCAGCTCCCGCGCTGCTTTTTTGAAATAGAAACAAGTTCTATTTTTCCAAGCGTTTTCAGCGCGGTAAGCGGGACTTGCGCAGTGTCCATAGATTTTGAATGCATGAGCCCAGACTCATAATTACTTTGTGATATCACATCTTGCTGATTTTTATCAGTTATATTTGTGTTGTGTTTTTTGGTGACTCTTTGGTGACTTGCCTTCAGTGGGGTCGTTTGTTTCAGTTATCTTTATTGTCTTAGGCAAGTGCAGCAGATATCTAGCAGCATCTTTAGCCATTATAGACTACTACAATATTACACTCAAGTATGGACTTCATTACAACTTTCTTCGACAGGTCTTTTCTGCTATGCTAAAGCTCTGTTAATGGCTGTGCCACCTGCTAGTGAAATCAGAACTAAAGCGCCAAGGCCAATAGCTCCAGCAATCAGGACTCCTCTTTTAATCGTCACAGGTGTTGTCCAGCCGTTCGCAACTTTACAGTTGGAGAGTGGAGAATGAAAGGAAAAGAATGCAGAAAAGTAAGATAAAATATTACAGGTCATGTGACAATAATACTCTCATGACCAACATTTGCCCTGAGATTTAAATAAACATCATCCCAACACAGTGATCTACATCAAACACATTCACACTAACACTAGCATGTAACATATACCTGTCCTGTTTTGGCGCAATGTCCATATCCAACACACTGAACTGTGCCAGCTCTACGTCCAGAGCCTCCACAGTTTTGGTTGCCTCCTCAGCCACCTGATGAGTCCTTCACCTCCTCAAAGGGAGCAATGGCCAATAGTCCTTGCTCAGATGACTCTCTCTCCAGGTCAATGTCTTTGACTTCCTGGTGGTTAGCGGCATGTTGAATCTCCGCATGACAGCAGATTTCTTTAAGTACTTTTACCTGCTTTGTTTTCATGAGGTCCTTAACCTCCTCATGCATGACCACCAGCTGTTGCTCTTCCACAAGTTTGCTGACGTCCAGCTCTGACTTTGTAGGTCTAACAGTCGTCTCAGGTGGAACGGCCTTGTCTTCCTCAGAGGGGACAGTCTCAACTGCTGCTTCTGCTGCCTGCTGAGTGACGGTCTCAATTTCTCTCTCCATTTCTTCATGGACGAGAGCATTCAGTTCCTTAGCAGCAGTGAACCCCACCACATCCTCGTTCTTCATTGCGGTGACACCTGAGCTGATTGGAATGTCGTCAACCTCCAGGTCATCGTCAGACTCCACCTGCTGGATTAAATGTGTTATACTTTTAACATTCAAGACTAACAACACTCTAGACTAACAACATGATTATTGGGCCACCACATCTTGAAAACTCACCTGAAATCCATGCATAGCAGGTGTTCTAATGCATGAGTGAAAGTGATAACCTCTTGGGTGACAACTTCGATCTGATCATTCAAAGTGGGCATGTTTATACTTACTCTAGCCACGATTAAATCATTTTTAACTCTTATGGCAATATATTTATTCTCACCAGTTGGTTGTTAGAGGCTTTGAGGATGTGATTGGCTTCCTCGCTCTCATTAGTCTTTGAGTCCCATATTATTTTGCCAAATGCATCTGCATCACTTAGGCTACCTCACTTCTTAGAAGAGACATCATGGGGCTACGGTATGTTTATTATGGCAAAAGGTCAGATACTCAACAAGAACCTAAATATTAACACCTACCTTTTGATTTGATTCATGAGAGAGGTGTTTACATTCTCAAGGTCAAATTTAGAGTCCTCACAGGCGTTTAAGGCCAACTGGAGTCCAGAGTTAGCTTTTATCAGGCGACTCTTGCATTGGAGGAGGTTGATGATTAAAAGTTTTGCTTGTGGATTCCTAACACAAATATAATTGTACAGTATATGTAAAAATACATCTTTTTTCACACATTTCGGGGTGACTGATCAGATTTTTTCAATGACTGTACTCACAGTTCTACTGAGTTCCATATCTCCTCCTCCTCTGCTGTATCAAAAGAGTCACTGTCCTTAGAGTTTTCTAATAAAACATGAGTAAATGAGTAATGAAATAATTTACATTAAGTTAATTGGACTGCATAGACTAGTTCTTAGAATTAACAAGGTATAACATGTTCAGCCCTATACCTTCAACTTTCTTGGGACTAGCTTCTCCTTGTCGGCCTTGTTCCTGCAGGAATCTTGGTTTTGCACTGGCAGCAAAAGTTTTCTCACCAGTAAAAATGCCCCCTTGGTTAACTCCAGCCAGACCCCCTGGGTCGGAGGAGTTTCTCACTATATTATCTAACCTCGTTATTGAACAGACACTGAGGTTGATGCAACCCTTATCGTGTCCAAATGGCTTGTTTACAGAAACCCCCGCAATTTATAATTCTGAATTCTATATCACATATGTCCACTGTGCCACTAAGAACCAAAGAGCCTGTTCACAAGTCCAGTAAATCTGTGAGAAAATTTCACAATCTGGGGCTATTTGCAACAAAAGTGAATAATTTTAGTGTACGCGGTAGTGTAGGCCTATGTATCACATACAAAAAGTCTAGAAAAATAATGAAATCTTAGGAATGGTGGAACATTGTCAAAATGAAAACGCTTACCTTTGAGCACATGTAAAGATGCTTGGCCATTTGGCGTCTTCTCAGCTTGTTGATGTTCAGCTGGGCTTGAGGTCTCCCACACAGGCGTATCCAGCGCAAACATTTTTCAATATTGACCTCATTGCGCCCTAATTTGGGGAAGGGATAAAAACTAATACTTCCGTTCCGACTCTTTCGGGGTACCTGTTGTCGGTGTTGCAGGTGCCATAACAGCACCTTTTTACCAGTTTAACGTGTCAGTACAGTGTCTGAGGCGGCGAGGTCTGTTTGTTTGTCGGGCCTAAAGACCACTGACCTCAAAAAAAGAACTTTCTTCAAAAAAAGAACGTTCTTTTTTTGAGGTCGGTGCTAAAGACACATGACAACGAAGCTGATATTATCGGTGTTCTGATTGGTCAGAATTGCCCAGAGTTGTATAAAGTACTGGAGTAGAGGAGTGGAGTAGAAGTAGAAGTACCATATCAAAAAAATTACTTGAGTGGAAGTAGAAGTGGTCCCTAAACATCATACTTAAGTGGAAGTACTAAAGTATTCAAAATGTTTTGTACTTAAGTATTGCAAGTAAAAGTATTTAAAAAATTGCTACTCAAGTACTGAAAGTAAAAGTAGAAGTACTGTGTATAATAAAGAAAGCAGTCAAAAGTTTGAAATATCATATTGTTTTACATTTATTTGGCTGAAACAGTCTGTTTGGCCATGGACTCTAAGTAGGGCCAGGGATGGTCACCACCATTCCCCTCACTAAAATCATTTGAAGTTAAAGAACTTGGTGTACTCCTTCTATCTCGAAATGGAGCAGTAGACTGACCCTTACTAATGGTTCCCAATTGAATGCATTTAGTACTCCGAAAGGTCGAAGAGGTACATGAGGTCTCATATACCGCTTGAATCGTCCAATAATGATCATGAAAACCTGGTGATGCTCTCGTCTGCATTGATAGGCTATCATTGGATGAGGTAACATTTTTTATAAAAGTAACGAGTAACTAATCAGCACATCAAAAATGTAACGAAGTAGAAGTATTAAATTCATCAAAAAAATGTAGTGAAGTAAAAGTGGAAGTAGGAGAAAAAAAGAAGACTCCAGTAAAGTACAGATACTGCATTTTAGTACTTAAGTAGGCTACTTAAGTAGTTCTACTTCGTTACTATACATCTCTGGAATTGCCTGTCAATCAAACTCTGGCGAAAGGTCAATTTATCCAAAGATTACAGATAAAACAGAAGTTGGCAGATTTTTCATTCTAGAATTTCACCTCACAGATTTAGAATTCAAAATGGTCATTTAGTTTGCAACATTCCAATGTGCCATGAAGCCCATAGATAAGTCACCAGGAATGGTTTGGGGGTTCAGTGTCTTACTCAAGGACAATTGGATTGGATTGGGTCAAGATTAGCCTGAACACAAACAATCCCCTCTTCTGTTCCCCCTTCACCCACACATGTCCAAGAACTCTTTCCATGGCAACATGTGTTTCTCCCCACTAGGCTACATGTTTATCTTTTGGAGTTCCTGGGCCACAGTTTACCAGCCAGGTGTTGTAGAGTCACTTATTCTACAGTTTATGGATTTCTTTTCAAATATAGCCTACTGCAAAAATAGCAGACATCCCAACCTAAGAACCTAATTTCAGGGAGGTTCTTTTCTGAAGGTATTTGATGATGAACCTATATTGATATTAATTTTTGTCACTTTGGGGTGGCACACTGCAAGGTAACCTATATTGAGACTAATCAAAACTAATGGCAAGTCATCAAAGACTCTTTGTAAGAAAGGAAAGAATAAAAAATAATCAAAAGAAGCTCTTTGAGTATCAAACAGAATCAGTAATAACTTAATAAGTCGTATTGCATGAACTGCATGGTATTGAACAGGCAGGGTGCGATTTGTTGGGGGGGATGGCTCAGAAATCCCCACTTCTGGTTTTGGTATCCCCCCTCTGCTTGAATAATTTTATCTCCGGTGGGGATAACATTTATCCCCCCTTGATATCTCATGACAGTATGCAAGCCATGTGATGTGACTAAAGAACATCTAGCGCGCATAAACAAGCGAATTATAAAATGTAAAAAATGCGTCCTGTGTCCTGAATTGCGTGCGTGACAACTGGCGAACTTTGCCGCGAACTTCAGCCTATGCGCAGGTGTTTTTTTTTCTCACTGGAAAGACTAAAGCTTGGAAAACGAAAGGAAACTTTGTGATGTTATCACATTGCTTGAACAACTTTGTGCAAAGGAAAAGGAACTGTTTCTCATAGGCATAATTTAAGTTTGATATGAAATGTGTGTACTGTCAACGTATCAGGCAAAATATCCTTCTGAATCGCGGGGGTGACAATTTTTTCATTCAGCCAGTTGTGGAAAATGACCAAGAAATGGCATAATCTAGGCAAAATGCTTCAACAATACCCAAGGAATGTCTAGCTGGCCCTATTTGCATTGGCTATTTTTATGCTCAATGCCCTGGCTTTCCTCACATTTGCAAAAACCAAATTGTTTAGGTTACAGTCTCCAGCGCCCTATACCGCGCATACCGTCGGATCCAACGAATGACTTGGGTCAACACATCTCTGAGATATCAAAGTAATTTGGCTATTGTCGGCAACATTAAACAATGTAATCTGCAGCACTTTATTTAACTATTTAACACACAGTAAGCAGCAGGAGAATTAAGTCTGAACGAGAGAGTTTCTAAATTTTGTGAAAAATGTTGCGCTCGACACGCAGCAGTCACAGGAACTGCAGTAGACTTCAGGAGGCATCAGACACTGCGCTGTAATCCGCTACTGATAGCAGATTTTTTTTTTTTTTTTTGGCGGGGGGGGGGGGGGGGGGGGGGGGGGTCATTTTAGTGTCTAGCAATGACGTCACCAACGCAATGCCGTTTCAGAATCATCCCCCCCTCTGATTTTTTCATAAATCGCACCCTGTGAACAGGTATACAACAGGTAACAATATGGAGCTATACGAACAGGTAAATACAACATGTATTTAATGCAATTTTTTAATTATTTTTTTTTTTTTTAAAGAATTAAACAATTCATCAAAGGTAGGCTATAAAGTGAAACTCTGATGTTAATTGTAACTGACAGCTTCAGAATATGGTGCATTTTTTCCATCAGAACAGATGATAAAGAAACATATCAGAGATTTTCAGACACTGCATGCACTTGGTTAAGTATTAACTGAAATTGTGCATGCAAATAGTCCAGTAGCACGGTCCAGGAAAAAATAAAAGGCCTATTATAATCAAATTCAAATGATCCGTAGCCTGTACAGTATATCATAACTTGACAGTGGAAACACCATTGAAAAGTTGCTACCATAAACGGCATAGACTTCACTCTTTTTTGTAACTCTTGGTGTGTGTGTGTGTGTGTGTGTGTGTGTGTGTGTGTGTGTGTGTGTGTGTGTGTGTGTGTGTGTGTGTTTGTTTTCACCCATCAAATATTTAATCTAAAATCAAGACTTGGAGCTATTCGATGGGGAGAATTATGTGAGGAAAAAAAAGCAGTTGGCTTGAGGAGCCGAATCTCACAATCGCTGGGGCCCCAGCCTAAACAACTCCACCGACTGGAATAAATGAGTCACTTGATGCATTCTGTTGTTTCACTGGTGCTCTGAAGGGAAAGGATCACATTCGTCCACAGTTCCTAAGGCCTTTCAAATTGGACTTTAACACACAGCTAGCAGCACATTAATGGGTATTGGTTTTGTCACTGTAATAATATACAGTATAATTACATATCCACCCCTCTGCCCAAGGCCAAGGTTATACAGATTCTTTTCTCTGAAAGAAAAAATAAATAAATATGTGACTGCAGTGCATGGTGTACAAACCAAAAGCACCAATGCAGTCTGAGATTCGGATCTTGTTCTGAAATCATCTTGACTGGTGGAGGTGTTAGTGTTTGTTTGTGTGTGTGTGTGTGTGTGTGTGTGTGTGTGTGTGTGTGTGTGTGTGTGTGTGTGTGTGTGTGTGTGTGTGTGTGTGTCATGTCAAAAGGCTGTCATGGTGGAATGCGTCCAGCTTCTCTCAATCTGCTGCCACCTGCTGTCACATTCTAAGAAACAGAATAGACTTCCATTTAAGGGACAAGTGTGAGTGTGGATTGTTGTGAAAGTAGCT
>JAODXP020006380.1:0-56265 GCA_027497455.2 Sardinella longiceps
ACAGTAACAAGAAGACTAGCAACTGAAGCTTTCATTTCAACATGATGGCACCCACTAGCACAAATGGAGCACATTAATGAGGGACTGACTTTTGATGCAAGTGGAGAGGATTTCCTTCTCATAGACAATATGGGCTCAGGTGGTGCCATTCTTTGAGCATCTTACAGACTGCTCTGCTGTAGTCTAATACAACTCTTCATATAATGAAGAATTGCAAGTTGCTGCAAGTGTGTAAACTGTAAGTTTTGTTGTAATTACAAGAATTGTCCACTTGGTGGCAGCACTGTGGAACTGGGGCAAAGCAGGTCACTTCATCATCCTGAAGATCATGAATGGAGGAAGATATTTCATGAAGAGCCACTACTTCCTGGAAACATGAGGTGGCAGGAGATTCTTTTTTGACATGATCTAAAAAGAAAAAAAATTCAACACATTAACAGTCTTGGTGCTCATCTGATTAAAAGTTTATTTTCTACAGAAATTTCTACGGAGTCATATAGTCTCGACGTTATCTGTGTGTGTGTGTGTGTGTGTACTCTGCTGTGTTTTCTGCATCATGGTAGTGTGTGTATGGGCACTGAAATGGGCAGGGGCCTTTGGACATCATGATACCAAATCCAAAATGTACACCCATTACAGTAATTTGGTGAAATTGTTGATTCTCCATAGACCTCAACGTTACAGAATGGATCTCTCCACTGCATAAAGGGGGATAGTTGTGCAAGTGCCACCCATCTACCTTATTTGGCATGTCCCTCATCATGACTCCAAGAGGTGGGTCTTCATGATTTATCTCCATAATAAACAATCTCTGGTTAACCTGCAATGGAGCAGGTTAGTTTGCGAGCATAATTATGTTACCCCAGAAACTCAGCTGAGATCACTGTACTTTTGGCCCTCATTTATTAAATCATCATACAACGCTCACATGAGATTTATGAACCGTTCGTATTGCTCAAATATCAGTGTAAAGAATCAGAAATTGAAATGTCATGCCCATATTCTCTGTTAACCAAATTATTCGTGACATAAGTGGTCTTAACCATTGCTGTGCTTATACCTATATTGCTGTACATCATAACATTTTTTAATGCTTTATAATCCACAACCCTTTATAAATGAATGTGTTTTGGATGCAGACTTTAGGTAAAGTGTTGCTCACAATTGCAACAACAGACCTCAGTGCCTAAAAACAAACTCTCCAGCCTTCTAGGCACTGTTCTTCAGTGTTGGGCAAGCTACTCAATAAATGTAGCAAGCTTAGCTACCAGTTACTCCACATTATATGAAGCTTCACTACACCAAAGCTACTGGAAGACAAAATGTAGCAAGCTAAGCTATGAAAAAATGTCAGAAGTAGCTTAACTATTGTGAAGCTACTTTTTAATACCCGAAAAGGCCTATAGATAAATCCTGCGATACAACCAAAGTATTGGTGATCAAACTATCAGGTCTCTCAAACAGACGGTAACTAACTAATTCTATCTAAATGTAGTCAACTTTTGTATGGGTAAAACATAGCCTATGGGAGCGCAGACCCCTGCCAAGGCTATGTGGTCACAAATGGTGTTCTGGATCACCGATTGTCACCAAAAGTTCTTACTCGTCTCATCCCAATACACATGTTGTCTTAACATTTCATCCAAATCCATGCAGCACTTTTCAAGTTATGTTGTACTAGGATAGACACACAGACACACACACCGACAAAAACATAACCTCCTTGGCAGAGGAAATAATTAATTACATGAAATTGACACATGATAGAAAACACAATTGATTTTGTTTTCATTATGGGCACTTTTTTGAATTATGGCAATAAATGCATCACAGTAAAGAACTGATCCTTTGTGAATGGCCTTGATAAATGATTTGCTGTTTTGAACTGATGCCCTGAAAATGTAGCTTATGGGAAAGCTACCACACTACATGGCCAAAGAAGTAGCTACACTACTGAAAAGCTATCAATTTCAGAAAATAGCAACGCTACAGCCAAGCTACTCAGAAATGTAGTTAAACTAGTAGCTTCACTAATTGTAGCTAGCTACTGCCCAACACTGCTGTTCTTGCTGTACCTATATGAATCTCTCTCTCTCTCACACACACATACACACACCTCTCTCTCTCTCTCTCTCACACACACACACACACACACACACACATACACTCACTCATAACAATTTTAGCTACAGTGATTTAATATATCTTCATTCCCCTGTCCCTCTGCGGTGAATCAGCTTTTATTCCATTGGCTTGACACCAATATCAACTATCAGTCAGTCACTGCATTACCGCTGCACCACCCTCTCCACACCACCGTACACAACACATCTTCACTATTTTCACATTGCCACCTTCTTATTTCATAATCCTTGGTTCTCTGAGTAAAATTGAATGAAGCAGAGCTAGTGGATGGTTGTACGAGAGGGTTTCTTTCTTCTTATTTTTTCAGTCCATTTAATACTGTATGTTGTATGTGTCTCAGAGCCTGTAATAGAGTTTAATAATAATAATAATAATAAAGTATCTTTGAATAACATAGAATTGAAATACATGTCAGTGAGAGACTAATTAATCCCTGACGAGTCGACTTGCGCTTGCGGATCAACTGCCGATTTACCTACGTAGAATAGCCTACTGGTTAGCTGACCCTGCGAATTGTTTCTAAAATTGTGTGAGGTAAACATGGCTTAAAAACAACTTTTATTACTCTGCATTATAGGACCAGGAAATTGGTCAGTGACTGAAGTATAGGTTAATTTAAATTTAATTTTACCCAAAAGAAAAAGCCATTTTTGGGGTGTTCTGTATCAAAACGTGCATCAAAATTAAGCATAATGGCACACTGAAGCATTCACAACTCGAAAAATTTTAAGACAACTCAAACAAACTTCAAAATAAAAGCTGTGTTTGTTCACAGTTAGCAACAGCGGTTACGCTGAACTAAGTAAATCTAAATAATTGAATTTATACACAGAACTAATCGATCCTTTACATCGCTTGAACATAAAACTGTAAA
Organism: Sardinella longiceps; assembly: GCA_027497455.2. Lineage (NCBI taxonomy): Eukaryota > Metazoa > Chordata > Actinopteri > Clupeiformes > Clupeidae > Sardinella > Sardinella longiceps. The sequence continues at coordinate 3,020 of JAODXP020006380.1, forward strand.
ACATAACAACAAAAAGTCGAGCGCTAGGATCTCCAAATTATGTTTTTTTTTTTTTTTGGTAATCAAACTATAGCTTACTTATCTTTTCAAACCATCCCTCTACTCAAATGCTGAATGACTTTGTTTAAAATTTGTAGGCTACCCATGTCGGCTATAAACTTCGATTTCATGTTACAAACATAGGATATAAACAATAAGTAGTTGTCAAGTGATTTTTTATTTAAAAGTTGTTTTTAATATTTCTCAAATGAAGAGCAATACACATTGCAGCGTGTCTTAACCATAGTCATACAAATCTGTATACATGTTTCATTCACAATTAGTTCATTATGATTCAAACATTTGTAAAGTGTTAGCAGGGACTAGTTACTGTCTGTGTGATGTGTGTAAGTGTGTAGTGGAATTGTTATAGTAAACCACAATAACAAATTTAAGTGACTATTCATTTAATACATTTCATTGCAGGAAGATACTGTAAGACACCTCTCACATCTCACCCATCACCTTCTTGACACTGAAAACTGCAACCCTGTAATGCTACACTCTAGCGCTCCAAATCATCTGAAAAAGCAATTGTTCAGGAGCTGTTGGACAGCGAGACATTTTTTGATGGAACTAATATTTTCTTAACAGAGATCACAATGAGATGTATGCTCACTGAACAGAGATCACAATTACATGTATGCTCACTGTTGAACCAAAAACTCAGGTTCATTTTTTTTGCACAGCCTTTTGAATCTCCTGCAGGATATTCTGTTTGTTGATCCTCACATTTTCTGCGGCCAGCTCCGCGAGATGCTTAATCTTTTCTTTATCCGAGTACGGAAACTGGAAGGTTTGATATTCAACCTGTTCTGCCTTTATTTGATGTCGACCTGTAGATTGACATGGATAGAGTACAAAGCTTACTTTGTGGCTTGCAGTGGCCAAGGGCCAGTATCATGTTGTTGCCAGAGAGAACCTTTTCATGTACTATTGTGTAGATGAGTGTGTGGTAGTTTAAAGAAATACATTAAAAAAATAATACTTTTTATGAAAATGGATTATTCACCACATTACCGGGAGTTACATTAGCCTCATTGGATATAATATTTGCCTAAGTCATTTGCCTAAGTCAAAAATAGGTCCAGAATGTTCAAAATACTACATAAAACTTGTCAGGAACTGTATGCAAAACACGTTACATTGAGTCAACAGCACCTCCGATCTTACTTTCAGTTTCGAATAAAGAGGATCAATGATTCAGTGTAAAGTGCTCGTTCGCTTCTGCGTCCGCATTCGTTCTATGCTGTTACAAATTATTTTGTTCCACTCGCTAACTGGTGCATTTGGCAGGCTCGTTTGGCAGGGCATTGCTTGAAATCACTCCAGAGCACCTCTTTAAAAGGAAAATACCGGAGTGAATTCAAGCATAGCCCGGCTAACAGAAATATATTTCGCATGAAATGAAAGAATTTCGAACAGCATAGACTTAACGCGAACACGAAACACTTTACATTGAGTTAATGTAACCTCGGATCTTACTTTCGGTTTCCAACAGTCAGGTCCCATTGATTCAGTGTAAAGTGCCTGTTCGCTTCTGCGTTCGTGTTCGGTCTGTGCTGTACCAAATTATTTTGTGTGTGCGTGTCTGTGGATGGGGTGAAGAGAGTTAGCCCGTCTGCTTCCTGCAGATGCCAACACCTTGTCAAGGCCGAAGCAACACCACGGTCACGTTTTTTCCTTATTTCCCCAAAAAACGCTGAAATATGTGGGCATATGTGGGCAAAAGCATTTTCATCTCAGTGCATGCATTTTCCTGTCTGACAACCCCAATTTTTCCTTTTTCTTAGATTTAGCTTAGCTTAAGCGCTGGAATGTAAAGTAGCCAGATAGCAACTCTGGGAACATTACATCCCAGTGACCATGCCAAGCTAAAGGTAAAATTGGGGTTGCCAGACTAGGAAAACGCATGCATGAGACCAAAATACTTTTACCCACATACGTATTTCCACGTAAAGGCCTTTACACACCTAGGCATTTTTTCGTATAAATAATTCGCACAATTTCAAAACATTGTTTTGCCTATGACTGCTTACACACCATACGTGAATAAACGATGCAAAAAAGCGTCACTTTTATTTTTCCGCAACCAGGTCGATTTATCGAACGCAACAAAATGCACAAGCCAATCAGGCCATATGGAACTCATGTCACGTCAGGATTCTCCTAATTTCATAGGAGCAGGAAAAGCCTACTTCTTATGTTTAGCCTACAGTCAAGTCATTTATTTATAGTGGCACAAAACAACACACACAGTCTGTGCCATCCTAGCGTTGCAGGAGTATGAGATCCTTACAAGTGAAACAGAGCTTCTCATTATGTGCAAATAATGTTAGGGTAGGCAGAGCCCTGGCTACTTCAAGCAACGATCGAAAGGTTTTTAATTTTGCCATGATTGTTATCGTCTATACTGTAGGCAATTATTTTTGCATTCTGTGAATTATCTAGAATGAGCAGAGAGGAGATGCTGCCATAGCCTAAGTAAAACAGACATTGCTGTTTTCAATGATGACCAAATAGCCTAGCCTACTATAGGTAAGCTTGAATATGAAACTTTCTTTTTCTTATTGCATACATGTAGCCTAGGTCATGCCCAACTGAACAGCAGCGTAATTTCAATAAACCATTCTTTGAGCTATATGCTGCCACACATTAAGAACGCTCTATTTCCAGCTTTGCTTCGGACAATGGCCAAAGTCATTGAAGGTGCACACTGAATTGTTTTTGCATGTTTTAGAGCACTGGCTGTTTAGGTTGTTATATGTGGCATATGCTTAATAAAAAGACAATGCATTTGGCCTACAATGCAATAGACATCAATGGGATGTCGGGATCCCAAAGGCTGCAAAACATTCAACACCTGTTGCAATGCATACGCTAGGTCTACAGTGGACAGAATCGTAGGCTCTGCCAAATGAGGTAAATCTCCTCTTCACTCATCTTAAAAGCATTGTAACAGAAACAAGTCTGAGAAGAAGGGGTTTTCTCTGTTACAGTACGTGATGTATGCACAAGAGTCGCTTTGACAATGTATGCCAGTTTTAGGGTCTCAAATAGAGCTGTGTGATGTCACACAGCCCCCCCTCCACGTCCAAATCACTCCAAACTAGTCTATATAGGACCTGCGTGAAGCTGCATCGCATCGCATTTTTGCATCGCCCTAGGTGTGTAAAAGCCTTAAGACTGTGAATAACACAATTTGTTAAAAAGGTGGAATATTCCTTTAAAATGCACCTCCTGGTGCTAACCATTTTGGAAAACATAACTCACCTTTACAGTTGTGCATGTTAAAGAGTGGGATGTGAATTATAGTTGGTTTGCCTTTTTCCTCAAAAACATAGAAGGACTTAGGACATTCAACTTCATTTTCCAGTGGTGGGAAGTCCACTTTGGGAAACGGGAAGTGATTGATGGCTGCATAGTTACTGGCAGCCTTCAATGTCTAAATATGGGAAAATACAGCATGCATTCATTCAAGTTGTATTAGAAAATTGTATAATATTCACAGTTATAGGTTCAAGTTCTAGTACGAGGAGGAGATGATCTACATCCAAAAAACTATGCATAACATCAATTTATGTGATATTATGATGTCATCATGACATCATAATCTGATTTTATTACCCAAAATGTCACCATACGTGACTTTGTGACTTCGGTTCCCTATACCTCGAAGATCGGAATGGTTGTTGCCTATTTCTGTTAGCCACAATAGCCTTGACTGGTGATTTTATTGAATGATCTTATTACCCCATATCATTCACAGGATATGGTGAAGGGTATATGAAGACATGGGGCTATTTTGATTGGCCACCCAATTCTTGGAGATAGAGCTTGTGAGCCAAATGGAGAGTTTACACTCCCACTGCAGTGAATTACATCAAATGCAATTCAATTCAATACATTGTCTCGCAGCGCTTTACAGACAGTACGCGTAGCACCCATGAGTAGGGGCAGGGAAAAAATTCCTTTGCTTACTAATAATTTATTTTTAGATCCACGTCTCATGGGCTTAACCCGCCTGCCGGGAGCCTAATGGAGTATCTGTACAGTCGGTAGTCTGGTACATAGATTGACCATGGTTTACACAGAGTAATAGCATGAATACAGAATGTTGTCTGAGAGTTGGTAGACCTTCTGTAGATGGTAGGAAAGAAGTTTGTGGGTCAGTCAATAGAGTAGAGGAGGTCATCATTTAGGTAGTGATCATCAGAGAGACCAGCAAGGCCAGAAAAGTTTATCTGTTCTTTTACTGTACAACTTTCTTTGGTGACTGAAAACAGGCTTGTACACAGCTGATTCCACAGTTGCTGGCTAGTTCAATCTAGCCTGATTTGATCATCCACTTTCATGTTTCATTTGGTGCAAAAAATCTGGAACATCTCCACTGGCAATTGCTTTCTATCTAGAGGATGCTATGCTTTCTTCACCCAATCACAGTCGGATACATTTCTACAATATTGGCTCAATCATTGCTAAACTATGGTGGTATACTGGTGCGACACAGACAGCAATCCAGCTATGACTGTGACTAGAACACCTCACATTTTCCAATATTGTTCGTTCAAGGCAGAGAGAAATACTATTGTCTGAGATGTGTTTGTATATTTTGCCAACAACAGTTAGCCAATATGTTGTTGTTTGTTGTCATTGTTATAAAAAGTCTGCACTCAATTTGCCATAAAAAGTCATTTTGATCCAAACATTGTTCAACTTAAGCTAAAGATTGCTTAAATATCAAAATATAAATGTTTGTGTCAGTAGATCAAATGTATTGCTTTACACTCATTCTGTCAGTGGTCTTGAGCCAGAGACCTGTCATTGAAAAGTCAGAGGTTCAAGTCTTGATAGATGCATCTGTTTATGTTGCTAGCCTATTGTAAAAACACCTTCGGTTTTCTTGTGATCGTGAACAAGATGCATGCTGTACACATTCTAAAAGAGAGGTGGCTTTTAAAGAAATTTATAGAGAAGGTATGCTAAAAAATTAAAAATTAAGAAGATGCTTAAGAAATGAACCCCTATCAACAGCGTAGTCCTTATCGTTAAGTCTGTTCCACCATCGAGAACACACAGTAATGAGACACCCCTCTATTGCACTCTCTGATGAGGAGCAAGTCTGTGAATGGATAGACCTACCAATAATAAAATGCCTGTTGGAATGAGACAGAATGCAGCTAGAAAGTGTAGGCTAGGCTATGAGATACCCCTCTTATTTCTCCTCCTTGAAGGAGACTATGTTTTGCATCAGAAAGCACTTTCTGAATTTTATTTAGGCAACTCATTGGCACCATGCAGACAAGTTTTTTAATTATTATTATACTGCCACATTCTGGAACGGTGAAGAATTACCGAAGGACCGTTGTTCCAACAAGTGAGGTTTGCGACTCTGTGTGCAATTGATCGCGTGGCAATTGAAAAGAGCCAGTGGGCGGTGTTCATCTGGCTAAGTTCAACCATTGCTTACTGTGATTGTTATACTCTAGTTACCATTCAAATGAACATTTATATGGAAAGGTGACCCCCATTATCAGGGAATAACACAGAGTAGTATTTGTTTTCTCTTGGTAACACGTTGGCTAACATTATGCTTCATATTCAAAATTGGGTAGCACTTTATAATAACTGTCTTCTATAAATGGTTATTAAATAGATTATTAACATCAGTAAGATGTTAATTTGAAAGTTGGTGGTTTCAGTCAATGAGATGAATAAATTCCATCAAGTTTTGCCATTTTTTAAATTAGCCATAACCAGGGGGTCAAGAACGCGCAGATTAGCGGCGGCACTTTAGCATCGCCATATTTAAGTATGGAGTCACAATCCGAACCATGGCAGCGCATGCACGAGAGTCATGCTGGGCACGAGCACTCATGCACTTACAAGTTGGTGGGCGGTTACATGCGAAATGTTATTTCTCCGGGGAGAGTAAAAGCAATATTTCATGATATCTGGTTAGTCTTTGCTTTTTTCTTGAGGAGCTTGTGAAAAAAATGTACTGTCATGAATGCTATAAAAACTTCAGGCACGTTCTCGACAGAACTTTCTTCCTCGTGTTGTATTGTTAACAATCTAGGTGCATCATCACCACCGTCTGGACTGAAGGACTACTGTTTTTGCAAAGAGATTCAACGTGAGTCCATGCGTCATTTCCAACTTTGGAACTTTGCGCATGGGCAACATGGGCATGGCCTGGTCTGTTACCTCCAGTGTTCACAATGGCGTTGACTGTCAATTCACCGCATTTACTAGCCTAGCCTCGGCCATTCAGTTCTATGGAGGGCGGGACTTAGTCGTTGTCTCCAGTTTATATATAACCTCCTTGGCCATAACAAACTGTAAGCTAACTGTTAACTTACTAACTTACTACCAATGCTGTAAAATGTCTGTTAATTACCATTACCTTACTGTTAACTGTTATCTATTAACAGTTAAATAACCAGTTAGGGGGTGTTCACATTGGCATTTTTTTGTGTTACATTATATCCCTATGGTACAGAGTGGTTTTGAAAAAAAGACTGGGCGCTTTTTAAAAACACCGCCGCTAGGAGATTTTTTCCCCTGCTCCGGGTGGTTTTCAAGTTGAGAAAACTTCAACTCGCCTAGAAAAAGCACCCGACGTCAGGCGCTTTTTTGACAGCTGACCAATGAATGAGAACTTGTCACAATGGAATGTCTAATGAAAATTCTGATTTTATTATTTTGGTCGCCATCTGTTATTTCTAACGTCGTTACCGACGGATCAACTAGTTGTTCTCTTTAGTGAACATGAAAAGCGCTGTGACAAAACCAACACGTTATATCATAATATCTACCACATGGAAACCACCCGCTATTAAAATGGGGCTACGTTTCTCATCCAAAGACTATATCAGGTGCTGGTTGACACTGATACAAGTAACCTAAGCTAAAGTTTGTAGCCTAGCCTAACGATTGTAACGTAGTTACGTTCTAGAATGAACTTGATCGGTGCAGTTTTTTGGACAGACACCCGCTGGCAGCTTTTGCTTCTTAAAAATCCACCATGGTCAGGTGTTTTCTAAACATAAAAAAACGCCTGTGTGAACGCCCCTTATTGATGTTAATAAGCTATTTAATAACCATTTATAGAGGACGGTTATTATAAAGTGCTACCCAAAATTGTTACATGAAATGGAGAGACTGGGTGTTTATTTCACCTCAAAGGGGTCTCCTTCACTGAAGTCAAAGGATATGATGAGATCTATGTCCCGGGCAGGTCTCAGGGCTGAGGGATATGGGGAGTTCAGGTAGAGTCCAGCGTCAATCAGATGCATCTTTTCCTCTTGGGTCATGTCCTCAGGGAGATCAATGTCACTATCTGTAGCAACATTCAGCACAGAAGACAGATTGATGTTTTGAATATAAAGGTTATTGTCAATATATACACACATATTCAGGTTTTTAAATCAAATAGTATCACCTTGGAATTTGTAGAGGAAATTAGAGACAGTTCCAAAGACACATCCAGTTAACAATGGCTTTAATATATTCCAGGTGATCCATAATGCTGAAAAGCAATCATATTTACATTGTGTGTGTCAGTCAGTGTTTGAAAACATCACCCTAATGTTAGCTAATTTAAGATCCTGTTTGCATTTCTTGCATTTCTTGCATATTGCTTGCAGTGCTTTTTGTGTGATATACATGTTTGTAGTGGTTTTGCTGTGTGCTTGATCAATCCCAATTTATGTGCGAACTCTACTGACCTGCAGGTTTCCCTGCTGCCTTAGTTAGGAACTGACGGAACTCATTATTAGCTAGGCAATGGGGGGCAGGGCTTGATTGGGGACAGGTGGGGGAAGGTGTGGCTATAGCCCTTATATACAGTTGGATGGCTAGAAGAGACAGGGGAAATGACGAGGAACAACAGTGAGGAGCTGGGGCGGCTGGTGCGGCCGAAAGGCCAGAGCAGCAGCGCCAGGTCGTGGTAGCCACGATGAATCAGTGGAAATGGAGGATCCCCAGCCCAATCTTCACGAGGTACTTGGGGTTGCCCTACGATGCGCTCAACTCTCCTTCTAGGTCGGGGTTAGGCCGTGCCCAGACAAAGTGAGTGGTGTTTTACTGTTTTGGTCAATGAGATATTCTATAAGCTTGGATGGAAGTTCTCCTCTCAGCCAAGTGTTCTGTCTTCTCCGTAGCAGAGGAACTCGGTGACCTGGACGAGGATGGCGAGGCCTCTGCGAGGATTGCCTGAGGAGTTCGTCAGAAGAGAATGGTATCGTATACGACTGGGCTGGTGGTGTAGCGAGGAGGCTAAGCTAACTACACCACTGGGACTCCGACTGCTTCACTGGTGCTGCTCTTGAACTGCTGGACCTGCTGCCCATTCGGCTTTAGGCCTGTTGGACTTCCTCCCTTGCCCCTGCTTCCCCTCCTAGTAAATAAATAATAAAAGAATATTCTTTTTAAATGTAAACTCTTGTGCAGATATTTGTTTGGTTGGTTTCGTGCTGCTCCTCGGGGAAAATGAGAATAGAGTTGGCGGGTAGCGCCCCTACTGGTGACATTAAAAAGGATATTTTTTAATCATTTGGACCTGAGAGGAGGTGACTGAGCCATAGTCATAGCCATAGTTTTGGCCATACACAGAGCCTCTCAGTCTTGAGCCACATCAAACCCTAGTATCATTGGCATGCTGAGATTGGTGCGCGGTGCGATGCGAGATTGCCATTGGCCTGATTTGAGGCACACTACACTAAACACTGAGCTATACATGTCAAGGGATATTGTAAGAAAAATAGCTGGTTTTCTAATGTTGTATTAGATATTAAAAGGGGGTAAAAAAGTCATACTTGTTGGGTGTCTGCAATCTATATTTGGCTATCAGAATAAATCCCCCCACCCCTCTGTAGATGAACAAAAAAAACTGTCATGTCTGCAAGCTACACGTTCAATAACAAATTGTCGCTGATGATTCAGAGACGCAGATACCAACTGGTATAGCAAAGCAATTTACTGGAAAGACAAATTTCACAGTGTGGTCTTCAATAAACAATTCTCTACTGTCCCAGATCATGTGACTAAATGATAGAGAGAAGGACAACTGTTATAATCAAAAGACAATTGAAGATAATATATTACTTGTGACATTACTTCCAAGAATTTGTTTTATGCTGAACTCTGCATCAGCCAGTAACAAAGAGTTCTTACCATCACTTATGGAGCCAACAGGTCCCCCCCACCTGTCTACTGACATTATCAGTTCATCACAGATGGAATTCACATCTCTCTCTCTATCTTGGACAGTCTTTTTTCTCCAGTTATCAGGATCAAACACCTTTAGTGAACGGCTGTAGCCTTCAAAGCTCTCTACAGTAGATGGCAAACAAATGTATTCATGTTAGCTGCACAGTTGCATTACTACAACACAAATAATCACAAGAAAACATAATCTGAACACTGTGTCATTTCGTTATTCACATCGCAATCTGTGCATTGGCAGTGTTGACAAGTTTTTGGTCTGTTTTCTGTTTTGGTCTGTTTTGAGGCAGGCACACCATGAATAGATAACAATGGTAACATCCTGTACAGTGAATGTGCTGATTGCTATGTGAATGAGTGTGCCTCTGTTGCCAATAAATGATAGCATTATTTACAGTGCATTATCCTTATGTAAATGATTACTTGGTAGGACATAATGTTGTATGTGAAACACAAAATACTATAGGCCTACCCCCAAGCAGAGTTCTCAGTCTCCCCAGCTCAGAAGAGCTGCTCTCTATGTCTGAAGGGTTCTCCATTAAGGCAGCCAAAGTGAAAACAATGTCATCTTTAAGCAGACAAAACAAGGAACGTACAATAATGAATCAGATTTCTGCTGATAGACAATATATACAGTGATTAATAAAAATTTTAAGAATAGTAAAATCCTTTGATCTATATTAAAATTATTTACCTTGAGTGGAGGTTTTTCCAGTACCTGCAAAATAAGAAAATACAATGATTTTATAATCATCTAATAAACACAACTTGAGTGATACTCACACAATACACACACACACACTCTCTCTCTCTCTCTCTCTCTCTCTCTCTCTCTATCTCTCTCTCGCAGAAACATGCAAATATGCTTAGTATTGTGCATGTATGCATGAGGAACAAAAGGGAAAGCAGAGTTGTGTTTTTTTATATTACGCAAAAAAAAAAAAGTTGCCGGTTCATGATTTGGTTGCTAGTTACATTACACTGTGTTTACTGTTGAGGGCATTGTTACAAGCTGACTTGTGAGGATCACAGCATAAAGTGGAAGACAACTGATTCAAAGTTTCAAAATATAATAATTTATTTAATCAAAAATAATAAAGAAAGAAAGTGACTAGGAATCAAAAAGATGATGTGTGACTGTGGCATGTGAGTGATTAAGAAAAGAATGTTGTGCGTGTGCATCAAAAAGGATAACAAAACAAAAAATGAGAGAAGAGCAAAAAGCTGGGGAAAGAAGATGACTGGTGTTCTTATAGCCAACTCCAGCACTAGATATGGCTATCAATGAACGTGGTACTTAGGTCCACAACCACTACACAATTCCAGCATGATCTGTAGGAGGCAAAGGGGGGCCTAACAGCATAAATAACAAGAAAAAAGTATTGTAACCCAATTTCTGAGCAAATGTCTTTCAAAACAAAAGTGTGTGTGGCTAAACCCTGGGTCCACTCTTTTAGTGCTACGCTTTAAAATGTGCCAGATAGTGCAGAATACTTCAAGTCTCCAGGGAAGGCAGAAAATTCATTAAACAATTCATCTAATTTTTAAATGAACAGAATGGTTTAGGTAAAAAGTACAATTGTGTAGTGCAGTGGCAGACTGGGACAAAAAATCGGCTCTGGCATTTCGGACAAGACCAGCCCACCATATTTTCGGTCTTTTTGATATGTCTGCATGTGAAGGCTATACCCTGGGATGTGATTGGCCAAGGGCAAAAAAGCAGGAAAATATACAGCCCATTGCAAGCAAAATCGCAAAAAATTACTTTTACTACTAATACTAGGCCTAAATACAAATAACCAGCCTTACCCTCTCTTTCATTAATCTGCACAATTAACGAGGGTCATATTTTTAGGTCCGAAATCAGAAAATCCTGATTTATCAGGAAGAATCACTTCTATGTATACGAAACAGTTCCTGATCCTATGTGCCTTGCATGATGGCCATAGCAGATGTGCACACAGGTGTTTATTGCCTTCAAGCACAGCCTAGACAAGATGAAGCCTATTTCAATGACGTTTTTATATACTTTACCACAGCACACAACAATGGCAAAATCAAACACAAAAAAACATTCTTGGCACAGTGGCCATTTCACAAACTGATGAGCCAATCAGTTAATATGCAAATATAGATGACAGCTGCACTCACCCGTTCAGAAGATTACCCTAACTTCAGCCTTCTTTAGATGCCAGTGATGTTAGCATATTGTTGGCATTACTAGAGCTGGAGAGGTTTTAAAAATACCAATTGTGCCTTTTTGTAGTCATACACATCAAGCTCTCTCTTTTCTGAGAACTATATTGGAGCTTGCTAAGTTGTTAAACATCATAGCTGAAGAGAAGGCTTAGCAAACATGTTGGCTGTGACAGACTCAGGAAGGAATACTAGTATTTTGAGCAAGCCATAGTGACCTGAAATGATTACAAACGCATTTCCCAGCAGGCCATGTTCTTTTAAAAATACTACATGGTAAACTGAACTGCTGATGTAACTTACGAGACCGATGGATCCACCCCAGGAAAAGTTCCTTAATGAATTCTATGATTTTTCCAAAATCTCCCATAGCACATCCAGTAATTCCTGTAAAAGTCAGGGTAAAATCAGGAATATCACCAAATAAGTATGAGTAATGAAGTCAGACACATACAAAATATGATGAAGCAAACTAATAGGCTAATGATATTAGATTTGTTTCTGCCTGTTGTTCATAGTTACAATCTCCATTTTATTGTCTAGTGGGCAAATTATATTAGCTGTCATTGTTCCTGTTGTCCTGTTGGAGCCAGGGGCAGTGTTACCCTCTTTGGTGCCCTGGGCGAACACCTTATCTGCCCCCCCCCCCCCCCAAAAAAAAAAAAAAACAAACAAAAACATAATAATAATAATTATTATTATTATAAAACATTATAAAAATGACACAGCACACCTCATCATATTATCATGGCCTAGAACCAGAGGATAAAAATAACAAAACAAAGTTATATAGCCATTGCTGCTAATTTCCATTTTTTTTTTTTTTTTTTCATTTTTTTTTTTCTATTTTTTTTGCAAAACTCTTATGGTGCTAATGGAAGCTATTAGTTACGTAAGGGATAATGTATTGTTCGCCTGTCATTATAGAAATATATTTCCAGAGAGGAAGAACCGGAGACCAACGCGCAGCAGAGGTCTCTGATCCGTCCTCAAGGGAAATATTTTTCTATAATGACCAGCGGACAATACATTATCCCGCTTATCATACGGGTCCTTGCCAACACGACAATATAATATTTTACAGAAACATCTTTTTCATTTAATTTGTTAACGTTTCGTGGCTTCAGTGGAGAAACAAATAGTTCGCAAAGAAACTTCAACTTGAAACATTCTATAGAACGCAGCTGATGTACTTTCACTTTCATTTTTGATATCTATGCGCGCATTGATACGGAGACGTGAATTTCAGGCAAAAAACTGTTGCCATTGACAGCGGTCATTATAGTTTTCCAGCGGTCATTATACAAAAATAACTGACCTGCGAACGTTGAGGAGTCCCATTGAAAGTGAATGGAGCCTCCCTCAACATTCTAGAGACCCGTATAATAATCTACTATATGCATGTTTAGCTTCTACAGCAAAGGAGAAGATCTGAACCCCAAACCCCTCCCCTTTCTTGTGTGTGAGACTTCAGCACTGAAGTCTGAAAGCAGGCAAACCTTAAGGGATTTGGGGTGTTCATTTTCTGCCAATGGGTGATAGAAAACTCTTCTGTTAAAATTATAGGTCTATATCATAATGTGTAGTGATTGTTTTGGTTTAGTTTTATTTTTTGAGCTCTTGGTTATTAGATGGAAATCCAGCAGCTAAGTCTATAACACCAGATAAAGATATTTCAAAATGGGGGCGATCTTTACACTGAAATTGAACGCCCTCATTCTCAAGCAAATACATTACAGGTCCTGGATGTCTACTTTAATTTGATACCAAATACTTCTATTGTAGGCGCAGATATACCCATACCAAAGCTTCCGAAAGACAATGAAGCAAAACCGGATCACCCGCGATAGTAATTTTCGGTGCTCGCGTGCGCAATAATAATTTAAAAAAAAACTTCGGAGTGCCCGTGATGCCGCCCTCCCGGCGATGCCGCCCTGGGCGACCGCCCATATCGCCCATGCCAGAAACCGCTCCTGGTTGGAGCAAATGAACAAAATATAACCTTGCAGCTGAACCATATCTATTGGTTTCCTTTGCACATTCTGCGAGGTGTTCATTTTCCCTCCCTCAAAGTCCTTCTTCAGCAATGATGTCGTCACATATGCTCCAGGTACCAGAAAGCCAACCTCATTGGGATTGAACTCAAAGCACAACTCTGTAGGGAGAAGATATATCTTCTAAGGTTCAGTGAACTCCTGGTGTGTGTGATTTATTACTGATATAAACTTTAGTGATCACGTCATAAGTGCAAGATGGTAGGCAACTGGACTTCTTGACAAACTTGAACACGTTTCACCTTGCAAGTGATATTCAATCTGGGTAACAACTATTTATTTTTCGTAGAAGAAGCATGGTTTGCGAATATCCAGAACCGTTTATTGGGAGCTACATGTCTAATATAGGCTTTCTGTCAGGAAGTAAATTCATACCTTTTTAATTGGCTGCAAGGAATGTTTGTGCTTTGCTTCATGTCATAGGCCTACTTAAAATTGTGTGTAAGGTACGGCATGTCCTGACTTAACCTTTACAGACAGTTTTGTGCCATTCGGTTGTTTTGATTGTTAATTAATTATTTATTAATTTATTCATTGATTGATTGTGCATTACGATACTATACCTTTTTGTTCCTTGTCTAATAAGTGCTTTTCAATGGCACTGTAGAGGGGGTATGGACCACACCCATCTTCATCGCTGTCTTCATGCAAAGGCCTTGTCTCCAGCTAAAAGAGGAAAAATATTATAATTAATTTTGAAATGTATTGCAAATAAAACAAAAGGCCAAGCAGAGGTGACGATGTCCGGGGCTTTCCCACATCTCAACAGTGTTTGTTTAGGATCATCATACTTTTTTACTCACTTTTACACCCTTGATCCAGCAAGTCAGGACACCCCAAGCATCACTGGCAGATAGATCTCCTTCCTCTTTTCTCTTCTGGAGCCACTGGACTCCCTCATGAAGGGTGGGACCCTCACCCTCAGACATGCTCAACAGTGCCTTATTTACTGCGTCCTCTGGATGCTGAGACCATGTGGGGTCTTCATACAATGAGGACATGCACCTGTCAACAACATAGTCATGTTAGATGTCTGACAATACAACAAAAAGGCAGCGTCACAGTTTCAAAATGGCAGCATCGCAGGAGATACTGTTCTTTACTGTGTCTTACCCTAAACTAGGGTAACCATATTTTCATTTGGGAAAAGCAGGACACCTTGGAGGGGTATGAGATGCGCGCGAAGCGCGGCAAAAAAACTTTCCAACATGGGAGATCTATTGAAATAGTAGGCCTATTTGAACTTTTTTTTTTTTTTTTTTAATTTTGAACTCCCCCTGTTAATTATGGACTTTGCTAAACTCATTTATTGTATTATTATTATATGCATGTCTAGCTGCTATAGAAAAAGGGGAACGTCTGAAATAGCCTACCCCAGCACCACCTAAATTGGATGAGGGTGCTCCAATTCTGCAATTGGGTGATATAAAACTTCAACATAATCTCACAGAAATCTGTGAAATGAACACAATTTATAAAAAAAAGCAATCTGTGGTAGTAGCACACTATTGTAGACTTTATTGGGATGGAAGCAGATATCCCACCCACTGAAAGTTAAGGAGACACAGCTTCTTCCCAATACATCACTGAGCAATGCTGAATATGCAGCTGTCTCTTTTCAGGACAGAATTCTTTAGGCTATTCATGATTTTGTGTCAACAGTGTAACCTGCTACTGATTATGTTTGGAGAAAACATATTTTATTTTCGTGGGTGACTTGTGTAAGATTTCATGTTTTAAGAATATGAAGTTCCTAATGAACTAAGTAAGGTATACACATTAAGGTTCTACAATGTTGTGTCTCTGAGAGCCAAGAATCCAATCTAGAGGTGCGCACAATTGTAGTATGGTGGTGGGGGTAGGCCATGGAGAACCATCACAGTCAAGAAGAGATTGACTTCATTATCATATGACCAAATGGCCACCAAACCTTGAGCCATTAACATTACAGTTGAAGGTAGTACCTTGAAACAGTATAAATGGGAAGAGACTGAGAAGTTTAGTATTCATTCTGACGCCGGTGAATCCGGAGTATGTTCTACATGCTTCGTTACTGCTTATTACTGGAATTAAAGACTTGAACGCTGCCTATCACCAAATAAAAGGATTATTATTTTTGGATCCATCCTTCTCCCTATTTTTTCTTACATTGGCGAGCCACCCAACGTGCAATTCCTGAAAAGAGGGGATGGTAAGTATCTTTGTAAGTATCTTGCTAACCTATTTTATTTCAGAAATCTGCACGCTAAAACAACCTAGTGGAAGGAGGCTTGGAAACACAGTGTAGGACAGCTATTTTGGTGTGCTTTGTTTGGTTGTGTACTAAATAAGCAGGAGGTGTCCAATAGTGGGTTAAATTATACAAATCTGTGCTTATGATTCTAAAGTAACTGAATATACCCGAAGTACTGTGGTGGCAGAATTGTGTCAGAGGAAACTGTATCTAATTGAAACTTTCGAGACCCATACTGAAGATTGTTTCTAAAGTAGTAAGTTAATAACAAGATATAAGCCTTGAGATGGTCTGTGTTGAAGTTAAGAGCAACTTAACACCGATATAGCAGAGTAGAAATAATTGTCAAATAGTGGGTTTAAGTTGCAATTTTGTGTAGAATTCTAAAGTAATTGAGTCAACCCGAAGTACTGTGGTCACATGATGTGCGTCTATAGACCCATTATGAAGATTATTTTTTAAAGTGATTGAGGCAAGTTGCTGAGGCCTGAAGCATTGTGGTTGAAATCTAGTAACATTCTTTGTTCTGAGATACATGGTAGCCATTTTATCATTCTGTATAGATTTAACCCTATCCTCTTGATCTGACTCAGAGATTGATTTATTGGTTGCTTGATTTAACATTTTGAGATACCATGGTAATGCATGAGTAGCCAAGTTTACTTACTGTTTGCATTAAAATGGAAAAACTGATACTTCAGTACATTATTGAACATGGCTCCCCTGGAATGTTTGATGGAATTGAAAAGACTTCAGATGATCCTTACGAATGGGCAACTTCTCGCTTTGAAACATATGATCAGAGGTGGAAAAAGTACAGAAAAATTGTAACTAAGTAAAAGTATCTTTACTTTGCTTAAATTCTACTCAAGTAAAAGTAAAAGTAATCAACAAAAAATCTACTCAAGTAAAAGTAAAAATTACTTCATTTAAAATTTACTTAAAGTACAAGTTACTTAGTTACTTTCAAGTATTTGATATTATTAAAAAATCATAATCAAAAGCAATGCTAGGGTGTAGCTTGGTTGCTTTAGCAACCCCAAGAATTCATAAACCACCTGCTCAGTAACCACAATCAAACTCGTTGTTATGAATGAATGAATGAATGAATGAATGAATGTTTGTTCAATGACATTACAGTAACCAAAGGGTAGTTGCTGTGTAAAGCCCCCCTTCTCACATTTCTTAAAAACAAATGTGTACGTACAGTGTTATTTACAAGTAATACAACAGCTACTGTAGATGGCATGACCGAGAGAGCACTTACATTGGCCTACATGCCAATCACAATTCATAAGGTTTTCTATTTTTTAGATAAGAAATGTATTCAATCCTAGAAGTTGTAGATTAGGTATCAGACTTTTAATCTCATTCTGACCAGGCAACCATAACAGTGACAGTAATCAGCCCAGCCAGTTCACATCTTATGGCGTGACTTGTTAATTTTGGCATCTTGAGAGTGCTAGAATAAGGTAGCCGACTAGCTTTGAGATTTTACATATTGATGGTATTCGGGCTACCCTAACCCTGGCTAGACTCATATTGACCTGGACTGAAGCAATGGTTATACTGACTGACAACATTCCTTGGCCAAGGATTTCCTTTGCTTTTGAATTAATCACTTCCACAGGTTGCTTGGCTATTGTCAACATTTACAAGAAGCAGAGTCAGCTTTAAGCTACAGTAAATAGTCTGTATTAACTTTCGATTCAAGCCAAATGTTTTTTCCTCACATTGATTTTTTTACTCAGTAATCAGGGAGGTTTCAAAAAAGTAGTGAAGTACAAAGTACAATACTTGCCTCAAAATATACTCAAGTAAAAGTAAAATTACCTATTTAAAAAATACTTAAAAAATTACGAACTACTCAAAAAAGCTACTTAATTACAGTAATTTGAGTAAATGTAATTAGTTACTTTCCACCTCTGCATATGATAAAATGCCTAAGAGCCAGAAAGGAAAAGTTGCCAATGCTATACAAGGACTGTTGGCTGCATACAAGGTGACCAAGAAAGAGTTGGATGTATTGAAAGCAGAAAAGGTACATTTGGTTGGAGAGCTTAAGGACCAAACGGAGCGTCTCAGAAATTACCGGGCTAATGACATTTTTATGACAATTGAGAATGTAAAACTACAGAGAGAGACTGAGACTTTCAAATCCGATAAACACAGACTTAGATCCCATATGGATGAACTGGTGGAGGATTTGAGAGAGGCACATCTGGAACGCAATTATTGGCGGGAAAGTTGCATGAATAACATGTCTGAAGTCAGTGATATTGAATGTTTGGATACCCAATCAGAGCATTGTTCAGAGACTACAATGAAATTCCCAATGGCTCCTCTGCATACAACAGTTGTACATAGTGGTGAAGAAATGTCCCACAAGATCAGATGTCTGAACCCCACTGACTTAAATGTGCTTGTGACAAATATTGGTAAATTTGAGCCAGGAAGGCATGACGCTCTTGAATTTCTGGAAAGGCTAGAAGACCATGTGACTAGCTACAGACTAACTGATTTTGATGCTTGTGTCTTACTTAGTAGGTGTCTGCCATCAACATTGTCTTTAGCCTTGTCAGCAGAAGTGAAGAACAAACATGGGAATAAACAGGACAGACAACGGGCACTATTTGAAGTATTGGGGATTGGACCTGTTAATTTGGACAAATTAGCAGAAGTAATGATGAGAGAGGGAGAACACCCAGTTGCATTTGCCAATAGGTTACTGGAGACACTTAAGGTATATGGTGGATTTTCTGGACATCACAACTGAGGATGTTCGCTACAAATCCTCTTTGATCAGTAAGAGTGATCCTCAGACTCGGTCAGCAATATGCATGCATGTCACACATCTCTCAAGCTTTGATGAAATTATTGCTAAAATGACGCAATTCTACAAGATTCAGACCTCTAGGAACACCCTCCCAGTTGCATCAACGAGCCATTGTCATTACAAAAGTGAAGACTCCACAGAGGATTACCCAAAGAAATTGGATCATCCGTCATGATTGTGGTGAGAATGGTCACATTAGCAGGTATTGCCCAGGTAGCGGGGGAAGGTACAGGGGCATTGTTTGCCATTCTTGTGGAGAAGATGGTCACATTTCAAGACACTGCAAAGTCAGAAGGGCAAGACATCAATGCTTTGTTTGCTATGCTTGTGGAAAAGGAGGACACATAGCAAGGAACTGCAGGGTGCAACGTCCAGAAAGTCTAAGCATTGTGTGCTTTTCCTGTGGTAAGAGGGGACACAAAGCCAGAAGGTGTTAGCCTGACAGGCCATCTCTGTACAGAAGATTTTCTGTACTTGAGTCTGGAAGGGCTGGATTGGGTGGAGGGCGGGTGCAGCCGTTGTCTGTCAAATCGCCTCTGCACGCGATTAGCCTAGAAATCTAGACGCCCCTAGCTAGCCTAGTGCTCGCTAATATTCCAATTTTTTTTTTTAGCTCGCTAATAACTTATCATAATTATTGTCATTGCCTGATCTAATATTTAGTTCATCTGCAACAAAAACGAACAGTAACAACTTACTCCTTAGGCTTGAAATGATGACAACCAGTTGGGGAATATCAGGGATACATCCAAAAAACTCTCAATAACTCCATAAAACGATAGCGACTCAGTTTATTAGTACCATTCCACACGTTTTGAATTTGCTTCAGCGTAACAAAAAGACGGAGATCTCTGCAACTCTCTTTCGTCACTTCTCCCTTACCCCTCAGGACGATTTGATTGGTCTGATACAAGTTAGATCTGGGCGCCTTCTTCTCTGCCGAGCCTGGCTAGACTCCTGTAGTGGCCAAATGAATTTGCTGCTGCTAGGGGGGTCTAGATTTCTAGGCTAAGAAGGTGTCGCTTTTCACAGACCAGAAGACAGAGCTATCAAGACCTAGCCTGACATAGCCCGACCATAATACTGCTGTTCATCCGTATTCATGGTCTGGAGGTTCTTTAACCTGGCGCGATTATACTGCGGGGGGGAGGGCATTCACTTTTGGTTTGAAACAATTGGACAGCTCGTCTAATCAGCGTCGCTTATTGGCCGGTAGACTCTCTACCGATATAAACACGCCCAAGAGGACCGTTCCCAGACAAAAGACCCACAGAGGAAGATATTCACACCTGGCCAGACGGGGCAGTTATTGAGGACAATGATGGTTGCTCTGTAGCAAGCCATTAAATCCAAATTCAAATAATTTTGATAGTACTGGATATTGACAAATATAAGCACTATCAAAAGGGGGGGAGAGATTATATACTGTATTTGGGAAACTGCTTGATTGTGTGTTTCTATATGTTGAATGTGTGAAGATTCTTTTGGGAAAGGGGGGAAAACATTTTTCTTACCAGAAAGACCAGACGTTGTGAAGCATGAGAGGCCAGAGTGTACGGTGAAGGCCAGACCGTGAGGGACCAAGCTCCACCAGTGAGACCAGATAAGAGCCAGAGTCCACCTTGGAGACCTGAGATGCCAAGAAAAGCAGTCCAAGGACCAGCAAGGAAGGACCCAGATTTTCAGCATCAGAGACAGTCAAACGGTCTCGAATGATAAAGAAGATTTATCCAAAGAATCTCAATAGGAACTGTGTTAAAACATCATCCGTGTCAGTCACAAAAGAGATCCGGGAAAAGAAGCGCTACAGAAAGATTTCTACAGAGGAACTCCATAACTTCAGAACATTTGTCACTTGAGGACATGGACATGAAAATGTCAGTGACACAGACTTAATTTTCCAGAGACTTGAAATTACTCGCATATGCGGGCAATTTGCCCAAGTTTGGAAAGATGGACTTTGAATGTGACAGAGCTACAATGAACATGACACATAGACTGAATGACACACACATACACACAAACATATACAAAAAGAAAATGAAAAACAAAAGATGTACGCTACATTGTTTGATAACAATTTCATTATTTAGGTTTTGATTGACGTATATTTGAATTTCAGATGCCATTTTGCATGAATTATCTTATCTGATGCTTGACTGTGTTGGTTCTTCATTGACCCTCTCCCAAAACCCAGAAAATGGTTTCCTATAGTTCCAAATTACACCTCATAAGAGACCTCATAACCTGTTTACCTGTTCACTACCGGTTCCAAAACCACTGATAACGTCCGATGGCCGGTGTTACGAGGCTTGTGTCATAATTGCGGGTAAGACTCTGTGATAGAGTCTCTGATGAAAATTTCATTGCTCATGTGGCCCTTGCCAAAAATGAGTTTGACACCCCTGAACTAAAGCTAATTTCTTAACAAGACTGCCCATTTGCTGTACTAGTTCTGAATAGCCTAGTGGTCTATGGGATTTTTTAAACCAAGGGCCAATAAATTAATTACCTGCAACCATTGCAAAAAAGGCATCCCAACACACACACTGCTATAACTGACACAAACAAAAATAAAAACATGATCCTCTAGCAATCTGGATAACATGTGACAAACTAATTAACAGCACATTAGCCATGGAGATACAGTGGTATATTATCTTTAAATCATTTTGAAACTGTCATGAATTCAGCTATGAATTCTGCAAATTGTTGGATGTTAATTGTATAATTCTTGACTAAAGATGAGGAAAATACACAGCACACACAGGAGACACTGATTGACAGACAGGGGAATAGGAAAAGGAAAAGGGCATGACGTGCCTAGTGTGTTTTCACTAACTTCTCCTAGTGGGCCCTAAGGTATTTACAAACCTAATGTTGTACCTCGATAGTTTGTGCTGCTATAGTTTTATGAACTTTATATACTAATAAACTATTTGTATTTTGATACACTGTGTGATTTCGTGTGTGCAACTGGGATTTAGCTGCATTGTCCCAGCTTCATCTGGTGACATATAGTATATTACTCAAAAAATGTCTGCCTTACTGACCTCAGAAAATACCTGCCTAACTTTTGGCTCAAGGACTAATATACAAATACACTGACTGACCATGTGGATCCAGACACTCCGGCAACATAGAGCATGCAATCCAGAAGGCCCTGTCTTGCCAACTCCCGTATCACACCAAGGAAGCCTATGTGGGCTCTGTGCCCACCACCAGAACCCAACAGTGCCACACGAGGAATCTTGTCCTGAGAAGGAAAGTGTAGATTAGCAGGGCAGTATTTAATTGAAAGAACATTTTTATGTTTCCTCAGTAATTATATTATATATATAATATTTTTTACTTTAATGCTGCATTGCCCATATAGGCCACCAAAGAAAAGGAAAATGTTCTGGTTGCAAAAGTTTGGTAAATGAGTTCTGTAGTTATCGGTACAATGAATGCAACCGTACTGCATGTTTGCTCACCTTAGCAAGATTTTTCCAAAGCTTTGTACATTTTCTCTTGCCTGACCTCCATGAAATGTGCCTCATGGTGATTGAGGTCTTGGCTGTGAAGAAGTCATGATTGGAATTTATATTTATGTTGTGTGTTGCATCTCCACATGTAATTCACCTGCTAACCCTTTAACTGGCACACCCTAAAAACACCTTATAAAAATTATTTTTTTGGTTCATCATGCTCCATTAGGCTGACATATAACGTAAAAAAAATATATATTTTAGTCAATTTGTGGTAAAAAAAAAATACTGTTTTTCATTGGTTTGTTGTAGCCTAGCCTATTTTAGTGCAAACAAGATTTTTTCATTTCAGAGAGTCGATTTTATTGAGAAGGTAGCCTATGAGAAAACATTTTCATAGCATTTAAAACATATTATTATTATATTTGATTAAAAATAACCGAAAAAATATATAGAAATCGCAAAATGTACCATATGTCCAGTGAAATGGACAAACTGCAAGGATGTATATTTTCTCCTTGTCTTTAAAACATATAAAAGAAATTAAGTGATATTATATTGTTCTTAATGTAACAGCATCACATTTTACAGTTTTACAATACATATAATCAATCATGAATTAAAGTAATTGCATGAGAATGATCAATTGAGAGAGAACCAACATCATTTCCATTCAATTGCTTATTGTTTAACCTTTATGAGCTAAATTACTTGGAATATTGATGCAACTGTATACTTCCACTTTTAGGAGCTATAGCTTCTAAATGAATTAGACCTACATTGACAATGCATTGAATTGCATAAGAACCATGTTTGATATAATCATTATTATTACCTCCGCCAAGGAGGTTAATATGTTCTTGGTCGCGTTGGTCTGTCTGTCTGTCTGTTTTTCCTCTGTTTGTCTGTCTGTCAGCAGGATAACTCGAAAAGTACTGCACGGATTTGGATGAAATTTTCGGACAATGTGTATACTGGGACAAGTAAGAACTGATTCGATTTTGGTGGCGATTGTTGATCCAGAACATGATCTGGAATTTATATTGTGTCTGTGACCACATTGCCTTGACGGAGGTCTGCGCTCTCTGCACACTGTTCTAGTTTAATGTAAGACAGTGGCGCCTCCAGGCGTACGGCTGTACGCACTGTGCGTACCTTCGGAGAGAGAGAGAGAGAGAGAGAGAGAGAGAGAGAGAGAGAGAGAGAAAGAGAGAGACGCGCAAGCGAGAATCGGGCGGAGAGATTTGTCATTTGTCATGAGATTTGTCAAGTTCTGAAGTAGCCTACTGAAATGTTTTAAATGTGTCAATAGGCAAATTTATTTTTAGGAGTTAATAGGCTTGCATGGCCGTAGGCTACTTATCGACGACATGATGCGTCTATTTGTGATTAATGTTTTCATGTAGGCTATTCGCCTATTTCCTTTTGTTTGAAAGCTCGAGAAAAGCGAAAGGGGCTAGCCTTTTTGGCGAGTGCCCATGCCACGCCGATATCACTCTAGGCTATGTATTATAATAGTAATATAGTGGGCACCCTTCTTTCGCGCGCCAGTGGAAGGGAAAAGGCTGGGGGAGAGGCCCTGTCCCTACACCGGACAGCTATAGTGCAAGAAGTTGGTGAAGTCTAAACCACGCCAGTAATTCCTTCTAAATAAGCATACTTCATTCATAATATTGTATATCCAACCCGACAATATCACAAACAATTTCCTGGGTTGTGCGAAATCTTCGCTTGCCTTAAAAACAACAGCATCGAAGGCTTAGACCAGTGGTTCTCAAACTTCTTCTGTCATTCCCCACTTTGGGAGGCAGGGAATTTTCGCGCTCCGCCTGGAAGGCTCAATTTGTGCACAATACATGTAACTTCATGAGGAATACTTTGGGAGTAGAGGATTTTTGTTTGTTAACGGGAATTTTATGTTACAAAGCCCAATTTCTCTCAAACCCCTCATTACAGCAACTAGCAAAAAAAAAAAAAAAAAACACATTGGAAAGCTCAATATACTGTCATATGCGCATATCTGACAAATAGCTGTGAATTTGGGGGGCATGGTGCGACCGTTGGTAGATTGCAAGATGTCTTGCGCCCCACCTGTCATGTGTCTGCGCCCCACTAGTGGGGCCCGCCCCACAGTTTGAGAAACACTGGCTTAGACTTAATTGATGCATGCATGATGTGTCCTCTACCTTCAACAGGATAGGCTGCTCACAAACCCAAATGAACTCTCCTATGCGAATGTGAGAACCAGGAGTCTCCATTTTTCCAAGACACGTCCTTGCCATATAATGACAGGTTAAAAAAAAAGTTGGTGCTCCCCATCAAGTAACGCAGTGCTGCCCGCGCGCATGTGTGTGTGTGAATGCAACAAAAGTTCACTGTCGAGTTTATCGTTCAGCTAGATAATGTTCATGTTAGTCAATTTTAAAATTCAATTTCAAGTTCACGTCGTATAAGTAGTTTTTACAGAAGAACAGCTGACGCACGCACATTTTTTATTTTTATTTATTTATTTATTTTTTGCGGGGGGGGGGGGGGGGGATATTTGTGCGTACCCTACAATTCAATCCTGCAGGCGCCCCTGTAAGACATAGTTAAACATGACTGATTTAAATATTTAGTGTTGTGTTTACAGCAGGCCTAGTGTTTTAAAGGTCAAAGTAACAAAAAAATGGTAGTACACATTTAGGAACGCATGTATGATTATTATGACTAATTTAGAAACTTAGTGAGAGCCTCTAGGCTATTATTCCCTATGGGCAACTGATTTTTCACCATAAATTGACTTATCAACCGTTTGGTCACACATACTGTACATGTATCTTCAAAAACTTGTTTAACCATGAAGATATTTTTTTTTTCCTTAGGTAGTCTAAGTGAATTTGTATATTATTTGACTTCATTTGACATGACAGATGTGAGCTCACAAGACATGGCCGAAATCAGATACAATGCATTTCTCAAATCATGTATGTCTATTAAAAGTTATGGCATTGGAAGATACAGGGGAACTGAGCATCTTTATTGTGCTGCATGTACTGCACAGTAGAAAAGGCTCAATAGGGTTGAATTCACAAGGTAGAAATGGTGAAATATGATGCATTAAAGTAGGTTATGCTCTATCACACAATTGAGCTGCCAATTAAAGGGTTAAAAAGGGATTGTAGAATATCCTTTAAATGATTCAATTTCACACATAATTAAATTTTGTCTTTTGTTAGAATTTAATTTAATAGATATATTTTTTTATAAAATCACTACACAAGCTAATCATTTGAGCACAATTCTTTTTGAAATCCTGCAATTTTTTATTAAATTGTGTAGCAGTTTAATTCAATGAAAATTCAGTGATCTAATCCCTTCTCAACCAAGGTAAGGCAAATATTTTACCTGATCCGCACATCCTTAACTGCAGGATAACTTTTGGGATCCATAACTGCAAGATAACTTTTGGGAAAAAATAAAGAAACGTTAGCCTAATCATTGGTAGAAGGTTGGTTCACATGTACAGTAAGTAAACTTGATTTATACAAAGAAAAGTTACATTCTCATGATGAACAGCATCCTACAGTATACTTCATGTGTGAAGGGCTGTAGATGTGAAGTCGCAGAGATGACTTACATCCATAAACACAGGAGTTTTGCTCTACAGTTCACAATCCCTAAGGCAGCAATACAGTCACTAAACTTCAGCTAAAGATCAACAATCAATCCTTACCTGTAATGACACAATTTGTTATTGTCACAATCATATCTATATTTTTAACCATTGGCCTACCTTTATATTCCAACGGTGGATTTTTAATGTAGACTGACTCACGGTGTCTGACAAAACAGCTTCAAACACACACAAGATGTTCTAGGCATGGACAGTAGACTACCCGTGCAAAACATTTTATATTCAAGCAGATATTCCCTCCCACATTTTTGAAAGACTTCAGAGGCAATTTGGTTGGGTCAATCTCATAAAGGGCTGGCTTTATCATTTCTTCAGAAGTCATATAATCTTCCAAAGAAATCTTCTGTACACTGTAAATCCCAACATTACTCAATAAATCTGACCTAATGATTATTTGACTTGAGTGAATGTAATAAACTCAGATGTATTTGATGTCTTTATAAGATTACGTAAATGAGACTCTGGACCTAACAATTAGGCTAGGGTGTAAAGTTTTTAGTATCTTGGCAATGCTTATGAATACGGGATCTTTCATTTGTTTTTGCACAATTAAACTTTTTACTTATTGCAGTGTTAGGAGAGGGATAACCAGTCCATAATGCTGGTTGATTTTGCTGTGCTGTTTCATGGTGACAATACCGTCAGGTCTGTTATCATATGAATTCAATGCATTTTAATTTGAACTACTATTGGCTACTCAAAGAAGCTCTTTTTGTCAAGCATGAAGTGATATTAGAAATTATTAATCACTTTCTGAAACATTGCAGTTTGTCTCTGTAAAATCATTGCTTGAGG
Organism: Sardinella longiceps; assembly: GCA_027497455.2. NCBI lineage: Eukaryota > Metazoa > Chordata > Actinopteri > Clupeiformes > Clupeidae > Sardinella > Sardinella longiceps. Next base: position 29,547 of record JAODXP020006380.1, read on the forward strand.
CTATGTTGACATTCAGTTCTATGGAAAATACTTACGTTCTAAGGAAAGATTGACAGGCCTGACAACAGTAACTAAGTGGGGCTTAGCGAAGGGTCAATTATAGTGGTAAATAGTGATTTTAACCATAAATTCTAAAAGTTTCATTTTGATTACTTCAATACATTGCAAAGGATCATAGTGAACAAGGTAACGACCTTTGTCAATCTTAATCAAGCTGTTTTCAGACAAGCTTGGATGTATGGGTGGGCCTGGGTGAGTTCAAAATCAGGGTCTCTGTACGAGGTTTTAGAGCTGCTGGATGCATTATTGGAGACACTGAAACAAATTGAGCACAGCGGTAGTCCTGGCAGGCCACGGAGTCAAGCCGAGGGTTCAGGTGACTAACCTTAGCTCGTCATTGGCTGAGAGGTGATTAGGTCCTGCTTTTAAAGCTGCTCTATCATTGCTGATTTCAGCCGTTTGCAAGCCACTTTGCTACCCACCTCCACCCCATCACCACCTGCTTGCTTATTGTCTTATTCAATGTGGTTATCATTGATGCTTGCTCTGTTCTGTATTCCTTATAGGGGGGATCTTCTTGCTGCTCACGGAGGTGTAGGAGGGTCCCAGAACAGAGCCATACCACCAAATGTAACTTATAGCATATCAATAAACTATTTTGACTAAAGTGGTCCCGACTGAAGTGGCAATTGGAAGCTGACCAACTGTTGCCACAAATGCAAACAAAACAATGTTGCATTCTGTACGCCGTTTCAGAGCAGCGATTTTGCTACAAAGGGGTTGCAGAGTAGGCTGAAGTGCGTAACCACGTTGAGAAATGAACCGTGGTCTGGCAAAGCTAGCATTGCCCGGGAATTCCAGGCGGGATTAATCTAAACTTCTATCAAATGCTATTAAACTTCTATCAGTGTTACGGGACAGAGCTGGAGCCATCGTAAGCTCGCCTCCTTAAGCCTGGTCATTTCTCATTGGGTCCAGCTTTTTCTGGCTCGAAAGTTGAGGAAATTGCCTCCATGGCCATACTCACTTGATCGTAAAATTTCATGCAGGACCCAGGCTAGTTGCAGAGCCTAACACTGTGTGTAACAGAGTGCATTTTTTTAATGGAGCCATTGCAAGATACTTTTGCTACTTTCCAAGATGACTCAAATGGTGACTTTGACAAAAGTGCTTAAACTGACGGACAGGTTACTGGGAAAGCATGACATGGGAAGATGCTGGTGCGTATCTGCATCTTGTGACCGTAAGCTGCCTGCAAACTACCATCAATCACCATAACTTTGTGGAAATTGTCTGCTGTCAAGAATGAGAGTGATCTAAGGGCACTTTGGAACTGTGTTTTGGACAGCCATTTAACAGAAGTGAACAGTCGATTTCACACTGACGCAGACGGAATAATGCATACTAGAGCGTCACTTTTTCCTGGATCTGCAACTTTTGGTCAGAAAGAACTGCTGGAACCCCCATGCAATTTGTATGGGATTTCAATGAGCCATGCACAATTCACTTGTTTTGCATAATATATCTGAGGGAAAACAGAAGAAAACTTCCTATCACTGATTGAATAATTGGATGCATGCCCTGCCGATATTTTCCCCGGTGTGTTGAAGGCCATCATCACTCTGCCTATTACATCCTACAGCATGGAAAAGACTTTTCTCCTCTGCAAACTGGATAAAGACCAAACTTAAACCATCAATGCTGACTGGGCAGATGAACAATCTGACTCAGTTGACTTTTGAGAGAAAGCTCACAGAGACCTTGACTACAACTAACCTCAGTCACGTCAGATGCAGCGTCCTCTTGGGCGCGTGCACGTGATAAGCGAATTATTTCAGAAGACCGGGCGTCATCAAAAATCCTTACAAATAGGCCTACTTGGATAAACCACTTGTCCATCATCCTACTTCAACCACTTAAATCGAAACCTACCAATTGCATCCCATGAGCTAACGCGATTTCTAGTTTTACACGTGTTTCAAACAAACATAGACGCTAGAATCTGCAGCATAATCGCCATGCTCAATTCAACTCGCATAATATGTCTCTTTCAGATATAACTGTTAGATGTGTTTTGTAAGTTTGCTTGAGATGAGTTACGTCAAAAATGCCGCCCGGTGCTTCGTACTCGTCTCCTAATTGGTCCGTCCATTCAATATCAGACCTCTTAATGGACTCGACATCAGATGGATGCGCCTGAGGGGGCGCTGCATCTGACGTGATTGAGGTTAGACTACAACAGCATAATCTCCATCTTCAAACACCTCTGTCTGTAGACTAGAAGCTGGTAGGCCGGCTTCTGCCTGCGTCTTTGACTCAGTTCTGTAAAGAAACGAAGCAGCATACATAATATATGTTAATCAAACTAACATTCGTAAACAGAACTTTATGAATTAGAATTTTCATGTAAGGTCATTGTGCACACCATGGCATATAGTACGTTTGGCAAAGACACTATGAACACATTCATTCCTATTATGAAGGCTGCAGGGCAGAGTATTTTATACAAGTACGATGCAGTGTAAAACTCAGTTCTGCAAGACTATGAAGAAAGACCTATAGTATGTGTTTACATGCACTTAATATCACTGTATCAATGAAATCTATTCCTTCACTGGCTACCTCGTGCTTTGATACTTTCTTTACACATTCTTTTGTCATGCAAGCCTTATCTTGACAACTAGGTCAATGTACAGTTATTATCAAACCAGTCTTCCAAGGAAATCCATCTCCTTATTGGGAGTGCTCCTGTGGTGTTATTTCACACCTGCACATTCCAAGATTCCATGGTAGTAAACTGAACATTCTATCATTGAAATGTATTGAATTGATCCCTCTTTCTGACTTGAAAGAAATGGGTAATAACATTTAAAACATGTCTAAATTCACTTTCTTCCAAATAAAGCACATGGGAAACCCACAAATTGGGCTTAAGTCCATAGTCACACTTTATAACTATCTAATCATGTTTAATAGTTGTAAATACACACCCTTTTAATCAATATGGTCTATGGGTGGATTAAAATATAGTGTTCAAGAAAGAAATCCAAGAAAGAAATGCTTGTCTGTTATTCATCAAGTGTTATAAATTCGGCAATAATTGCATATACTAGATGTAACATTTAAGTCAACAATATGACATCAGAGAAAACTGTAATATAGACTAACGCTACATTTTAAACTTGATGGCTTCATGTTAATATCAAGCAACCAATATTATGTTTCTCTCTTGCCCCATGGCAGGGATTCGAGAACATCAAGAAAAATTCTCATGTAAAACAACAGCTGTTTATTGTGGACTTTCTGAATTTTGTTTAAGCAACTCATTGGAACCATTTTTTTTTTACTATACTGCCACCGCCTGGAACGATGAAGAATTACCAAGCAATGGATGGAACGACTTAGCCTGACATAGCCTGACCATAATACTGCTGTTCATCCGTATTCATGGTCTGGAGGTTCTTTAACCTGACGCGATTATACTGGGGGGGAGGGCATTCACTTCTGGTTTGAAAACGATTGGACAGCTCGTCTAATCAGCTTCGCTTATTGGCCGGTAGACTCTCTACCGATGTAAACACGCCCCAGAGGACCGTTCCCAGACCATGGATACGGATGAACATTCGTATTATGGGCGGGCTATGTCAGGCTAGGAACGACTGCTATCAGGCATGTGTTCGATTGATCGTGGGAACTAGTGTTTGTAGACACAGCGTACTTGCAAGTGACAGGACGAATGATCAAGACGTAGAGACGCGTGCCAGGTCATTATACCCGATCATTATACCAAGTTCATTTTACCCGTTGCCATCCCCCCCCCCCCCCCCCCAAAAAAAAAAAAGTGTTCCTTTGTTTTTACAACTCTTGAACATAAAACCTGACAACTGTTCATACCACTTACAAAACATTTGCAGTCTCGGATTTGCCTTCAAACACAGCAACAAAGAAACACAAACCCAGAGCCATGGCATGGAAAAAGTGTTAGGATTAAAAGTAGTGCTGTCAGTTTAACGCGTTAATAACGGCGTTAACGCAAACCCATTTTAACGCCGTCAATTTTTTTAACGCGCGATTAACGCATTTGACCCGCCATTATCAATGGAATGTGAAAAAAAAATATCTCCGACATTCCAACACCTCCCGACGTTTCAGTATGTCCTGTGTTTGTACTAGGCTTGAAGTAGGCCTACTGCTTAGCCTAGGACCTAGGCTACTCATGCCTACAGTAGCCTACACACACACTCCACACACGGGTGTAGATGTGTCTGCACTCTGCTCTGCTGCTCCGATGTCAGTGAAAATAAATATTTTACCGACACAATCGTTGACGTTCACTCGCATGTTCGCATATTTAGGTTGTTAATTAGATAGAGGATTAATGTTGTCACTTAGAAATCCCTTCTCTTGAACTGAATACCCCGCAAATAGGCTAATATCAGTTTCAAAATTGCAGCGCGAGTGAGAGAGGTGAAGGTCGGAGCGCAACTGAGAGAGAGAATATTTGTGAGCGTCATTTGATGTCAGTGAAAACAAATATTTTACCGACACAATCGCTGACGCTCACTCGCATGTTCGCATATTTAGGTTGTTAACGAGCTAGAGGATTAATGTTGTCACTTAGAAATCCCTTCTCTTGAACTGAATACCCCGCAAATAGGCTAATATCAGTTTCAAAATTGCAGCGCGAGTGAGAGAGGTGAAGGTCGGAGCGCAACTGAGAGAGAGAATGTCTGTGAGCGTCATTTGATGTCAGTGAAAACAAATATTTTACAGACACAATCGTTGACGCTCACTCGCATGTTCGCATATTTAGGTTGTTAACTAGCTTGAGGATTAATGTTGTCACTTAGAAATCCCTTCTCTTGAACTGAATACCCCGCAAATAGGCTAATATAAGTTTCAAAATTGCAGCGCAAGTGAGAGAGGTGAAACAGTTCGGAGCGCAACTGAGAGAGAGAGAATTTGTGCAAAGGAGAGGCATAGCCTATAGCCTACCTGATTCTGAACGTATGACCTTGTCACTAAAATGAGAGCTTCTTGCAGGGCAATTGCCAATATGGCAAAATGCATTTTAAAGGTATGCTCATGCAATGTACTGTAGGTTTACTCATGTAGACCATAATGCCATATTTTCATTGAGCCTCTTTAAAATATAGGTTAGTATAATTTAAAGGGCCACCATCCATGTTTTTTTTTTTTTTTTTGTAAACATGTGAACTAGCAACATAAAAGACATCAACATCTCTCTGGCAGTACTTGAACATGTTAATAATTTCTGATGCTGTAACTGGGTTTTCTTTTATTTTAAATTGGTATTCACCCCCACCAATGAATGCTGATAACAGCATTAAAATGAAAATAAATAAATAAAAATGGGACAAAAAAGAAATCGAGGGACATTTAGAATAGAAAGAAATTTGCGATTAATCGCGATTAATTATGAGTTAACTACGGAAAAAATGCGATTAATCGCGATTAAATATTTTAATCGCTTGACAGCACTAATTAAAAGTTATATTTTTCGTTAATCAAAATATAGCCTATTGTCTTATCAAAACATCCTTCTACCCAAATATGCAAGGACTATGGAGAGTAAAAACTATTTGTAGGCTACCCATGTCAATAACAAAATAGCAAACTGGTTTGATATGGTGTTACAAACATACTGTGTATAAACAATTAGTTGTTAAGCATTTTTTTTATTTCATAGTTGTAATGATGTATTAATATTTCTCAAATGAAGAACAATATCATTGCAGTATGTCTAAACTGTATAGGCAAATCTGTATACATGATTCATTCATTACTAGCTCATTATATGCTTAGCATTAGTTATACAATGTTAGCAGGGATTAGGTACTGTGTGTGTGTTGTAAAGTAAAACTCAAAAATAAACTTAAATCTAATAAATTTGAATGTGATTGTAGGAAGATAAGACACCTCTCATACCACCTTGACCCTGCAGTCCTGCAACAGTCTAGCACTCCATACAAAAAATGGCAGAAACAAAAACAAAAATATTCATACATTGTTGCGAAAAAAAAAAAAAAAAAAAAAACATTAGGTGCTAATTCCAGCTAATAAATCATCTGAAAAAGCAGTTATTCAGGAGCTTTTGGACAGCGAGACATTTTTTTGATGCAATTGATATTTTCCTCCCTAATAAGTAGAGAGATCACAATTTCATTTGTGCTCACTGTTTAACCAAAAACTGAGGTTAGTTTTTTTGTTGGCGACGCTGCACAGCCTTATTTAACTCTTGCAAGATTTTCTCTTTGTTGAACTTTACATTTTCAGCTGCCAGATCTGCCAGGTGGTCGACCTTTGCTTTTTTGCTGTAGGGCCTCTGGAAGGTTGTGTATTCCTTCTCTTCCTCTTTAATTTTTGCTTCACCTGTAGATTGAGATGGAGACAGTATAAAGCTTACTTTGTGGCTTCCTGTGGTCAAGAGCCAGTATCTGAAGATACTATTATGTTGTTGTCAGAAAGAACCTTTTAACTGTTTAAATGAACATATAGTTTGGTAGCCTAGTTTAAAAGAAGCACCTGTTTTGTATGTGATTTTGGATTATTGTGTTTACTTTGAAGAAGATTGTAAATTTAGCTGTGAGATAAGCTGTATGAAAAATTTTCAACTCACTTTTACAGTTATCCATGTTGAAGAGTGGGATGTGAATTACAGTTGGTTTGCCTTTTCCCTCAAAAACATAGTAGGACCTTGGGGATTCAGAATCCAGTTGTGAGAAGTCCACTTTGGGGAAAAGAAGGTCATTGGTGTCTGCGTACTTACTGGCCACCTTCAATGTCTGAATATGGGACAACACAGCATGCATTCATAAGTTGTTGTATTAGAAATTCATATAACATGCACAGTTATAGTTTTAAGTTCTCTTATTACATACACAATTCTGAAAAGTGTTGTCTGTGGTGTCTTTCAAATTGCCTCTGCACACAATGAGATTGCGCTACCACCACTGCTCTCTCTATGACCAATCAGGCAACAAACAAGCCAATTCAAACCACTAAGCCCATCCAACAAAATTCAGTCCGAGGGTTTGAACAATGGCATATCACTAGACATACTCGCTGACCAAAACAATTTGTTACTGCTAGGGTACATCTAGATTTCAAGGCTAATGGGGTACATCATCTCTAATGCAAATCAAACCAGCTATTAGGCAAATCAAAATAAAACTACACCAGTCTCTTGGTCTGGTGAATATTATGTGATGATGTGGGGCTATTTTAATTTCAAAGGCCAGGTGTATTTTACCAGGATGTATGGTATCCTGGATCCATAAAATAACTACCTTTTAAAAATAAAGATTTGCCGGTCTTAATGGGAATTTAATATAGATGCATGTATGTACAGTGGAGAAATTAAGTATTTGATTTGATTTCATTTTGATAAAAAAAAAAAAAAAAAAAAATCAACTTCCTTACGTGGAAGGAATGTTGGCATGTTTGTCTAACTGTGTTGGACCAGGTTCCCCAATAACACACACTCTACTAAGAACACTCGATAAATATATCTTACCAAAGTTGTTTACTTTTCTTTGTGTGTTCCCGAAATATCTATTTAGAGTGTTCTTTACTACGTTGTACTTAGCTATCTCTTAAGACGCTGCTGTTGGGCGACTATCTCCCATTCACTTTCAATGATAGTAGTAAACGGGTGACAGGTATAGGCAACTGGGCAACAGATCGCCTGGTGGGCGAGGAAAAAATAGAAATGCAGGCTATTTTCTGCAAAAGTTGGGCTATAAAACAAGACGATTTTTCATAAACGCCAATCACGAGATACTTTCAAACGGAATTTGGATCAGAAATCCAAAATGGCGGAGCTAACTCCAAAATCGTATTTGTAACAAACTAAAATGTTAAGGATTTATGACTTGATACTTTGTAAAACGAGGCAGGAAATGAGGTATGGTAAATCTGAAAACATGGGTTTTGTAACACAAAAATACATCTGTGGCGATATACATTGTATATACCGCATATTAACGTTTGCTGGTAGCAATGAACTTCAAGTGAGTCAAAGCCTCCTTGGTGACCCGAGTTGCTTGTTCAAATCGCCCAGTCGCCCTCTCGTGTGACCAAGGTGTTACAGGACATAAGATGCAGGTGAAAGGTGCAAGTGAAAATATAAATAGTGTGTCAATATGACAGGTGTAAGTGGCATGTTTGCATTTTAGAAGGTTTGAAAAGCAAAGAAATTCAGAACAGTATTTGGATTGGCCGGCCAGTTATGGGGGCTAGAGATTGTGAGACAAATGGACAGTTTACACGTCCCTGGCAGTGAATTACATAGAAGAAGTTTGTCTTTTCATTTACCGTAGGCCTACAACTTTGGTTTTTGAAAACGGGCTTGTACACAGCTGATTCCACTGTTGCTGGCTAGTTCAACCATTGCTTATTGTGATTGTTATACTGTAGTTACCATTCAAATAAGCATTGATATGGAAAGATGATGTCCCCCATTATTGGGAAATAACATTTTCTCTGAGTAATATGTAGGCTAAAAATATGCCACATATTCAACATTATTACATGAAATGGAGAGACTGGGTGTTTATTTCACCTCAAAGGGGTCTCCTGCACTGAAGTCAAAGGATATGATGAGATCTATGTCCCGGGCAGGTCTCAGGGCTGAGGGATATGGGGAGTTCAGGTAGAGTCCAGCGTCAATCAGATGCATCTTTTCCTCTTGGGTCATGTCCTCAGGGAGATCAATGTCACTATCTGTAGCAATATTCAGCACAGAAGACAGATTGATGTTTTGAAGATAAAGGTTATTGTCAATATATACACACATATTCAGGTTTTTAAATCAAATAGTATCACCTTGGAATTTGTAGAGGAAATTAGAGACAGTTCCAAAGACCCATCCAGTTACCAATGGCTTTAATATATTCCAGGTGATCCATAATGCTGAAAAGCAATCATATTTACATTGTGTGTGTCAGTCAGTGTTTGAAAACATCACCCTAATGTTAGCTAATTTAAGATCCTGTTTGCATTTCTTGCATTTCTTGCATATTGCTTGCAGTGCTTTTTGTGTGATATACATGTTTGTAGTGGCTTTGCTGTGTGCTTGATCAATCCCAATTTATGTGCGAACTCTACCAGTGATGTTCATAAGTCATTTTTTCCAAGTCCAAGTCAAGTCTCAAGTCTTTGTACTCAAGTCCAAGTCAAGTCCCAAGTCCTGAGGCGCAATGCCAAGTCAAGTCTCAAGTCAAGTCTCGAGCCTCCCAAGTCCATGTCAAGTCTCAAGTCTTCTCCCCAAGTCGAGACTTTTTGAATCTTGGAAAAAAATTCCCTTTGACAGGGTGAGGGTGGACATAATTATGCACACAATCTGCTATTGACAAATCAGCTGTAATGTTAGACCTGAGAAAATTTAGAATGCAGTTGTATGCATGAGTTACATTGCACCTAAGAGGAAATATTGTGCTTATGCTTTCCCATAAGAAACATCAGAAAAACCAAAATAATGAAATGAACACTTTCGTGAAATGAACATTGTTCACGAGTCACAAGGCTTAAGTCCGAGTCAAGTCTCAAGTCATTGAGGGCAAGTCCAAGTCAAGTCTGAAGTCTCCAGAATGAGCGACTTAAGTCAAGTCCAAGTCCAAGTCTCGAGTCCAAGTCCCCATCACGGAACTCTACTGACCTGCAGATATTCCCTCTATCTACTATCTACTATCAAGCAGATATTCCCTCCCACATTTTTGAAAGACTTCAGAGGCAATTTGGTTGGGTCAATCTCATAAAGGGCTGGCTTTATCATTTCTTCAGAAGTCATATAATCTTCCAAAGAAATCTTCTGTACACTGTAAATCCCAACATTACTCAATAAATCTGACCTAATGATTATTTGACTTGAGTGAATGTAATAAACTCAGATATTGTATTTGATGTCTTTATAAGATTACGTAAATGAGACTCTGGACCTAACAATTAGGCTAGGGTGTAAAGTTTTTAGTATCTTGGCAATGCTTATGAATACGGGATCTTTAATTTGTTTTTGCACAATTAAACTTTTTACTTATTGCAGTGTTAGGAGAGGGATAACCAGTCCATAATGCTGGTTGATTTTGCTGTGCTGTTTCATGGTGACAATACCGTCAGGTCTGTTATCATATGAATTCAATGCATTTTAATTTGAACTACTATTGGCTACTCAAAGAAGCTCTTTTTGTCAAGCATGAAGTGATATTAGAAATTATTAATCACTTTCTGAAACATTGCAGTTTGTCTCTGTAAAATCATTGCTTGAGGCTATGTTGACATTCAGTTCTATGGAAAATACTTACGTTCTAAGGAAAGATTGACAGGCCTGACAACAGTAACTAAGTGGGGCTTAGCGAAGGGTCAATTATAGTGGTAAATAGTGATTTTAACCATAAATTCTAAAAGTTTCATTTTGATTACTTCAATACATTGCAAAGGATCATAGTGAACAAGGTAACGACCTTTGTCAATCTTAATCAAGCTGTTTTCAGACAAGCTTGGATGTATGGGTGGGCCTGGGTGAGTTCAAAATCAGGGTCTCTGTACGAGGTTTTAGAGCTGCTGGATGCATTATTGGAGACACTGAAACAAATTGAGCACAGCGGTAGTCCTGGGAGGCCACGGAGTCAAGCCGAGGGTTCAGGTGACTAACCTTAGCTCGTCATTGGCTGAGAGGTGATTAGGTCCTGCTTTTAAAGCTGCTCTATCATTGCTGATTTCAGCCGTTTGCAAGCCACTTTGCTACCCACCTCCACCCCATCACCACCTGCTAGCTTATTGTCTTATTCAATGTGGTTATCATTGATGCTTGCTCTGTTCTGTATTCCTTATAGGGGGGATCTTCTTGCTGCTCACGGAGGTGTAGGAGGGTCCCAGAACAGAGCCATACCACCAAATGTAACTTATAGCATATCAATAAACTATTTTGACTAAAGTGGTCCCGACTGAAGTGGCAATTGGAAGCTGACCAACTGTTGCCACAAATGCAAACAAAACAATGTTGCATTCTGTACGCCGTTTCAGAGCAGCGATTTTGCTACAAAGGGGTTGCAGAGTAGGCTGAAGTGCGTAACCACGTTGAGAAATGAACCGTGGTCTGGCAAAGCTAGCATTGCCCGGGAATTCCAGGCGGGATTAATCTAAACTTCTATCAAATGCTATTAAACTTCTATCAGTGTTACGGGACAGAGCTGGAGCCATCGTAAGCTCGCCTCCTTAAGCCTGGTCATTTCTCATTGGGTCCAGCTTTTTCTGGCTCGAAAGTTGAGGAAATTGCCTCCATGGCCATACTCACTTGATCGTAAAATTTCATGCAGGACCCAGGCTAGTTGCAGAGCCTAACACTGTGTGTAACAGAGTGCATTTTTTTAATGGAGCCATTGCAAGATACTTTTGCTACTTTCCAAGATGACTCACATGGTGACTTTGACAAAAGTGCTTAAACTGACGGACAGGTTACTGGGAAAGCATGACATGGGAAGATGCTGGTGCGTATCTGCATCTTGTGACCGTAAGCTGCCTGCAAACTACCATCAATCACCATAACTTTGTGGAAATTGTCTGCTGTCAAGAATGAGAGTGATCTAAGGGCACTTTGGAACTGTGTTTTGGACAGCCATTTAACAGAAGTGAACAGTCGATTTCACACTGACGCAGACGGAATAATGCATACTAGAGCGTCACTTTTTCCTGGATCTGCAACTTTTGGTCAGAAAGAACTGCTGGAACCCCCATGCAATTTGTATGGGATTTCAATGAGCGATGCACAATTCACTTGTTTTGCATAATATATCTGAGGGAAAACAGAAGAAAACTTCCTATCACTGATTGAATAATTGGATGCATGCCCTGCCGATATTTTCCCCGGTGTGTTGAAGGCCATCATCACTCTGCCTATTACATCCTACAGCATGGAAAATACTTTTCTCCTCTGCAAACTGGATAAAGACCAAACTTAAACCATCAATGCTGACTGGGCAGATGAACAATCTGACTCAGTTGACTTTTGAGAGAAAGCTCACAGAGACCTTGACTACAACTAACCTCAGTCACGTCAGATGCAGCGTCCTCTTGGGCGCGTGCATCTTATGTCACGTGATAAGCGAATTATTTCAGAAGACCGGGCGTCATCAAAAATCCTTACAAATAGGCCTACTTGGATAAACCACTTGTCCATCATCCTACTTCAACCACTTAAATCGAAACCTACCAATTGCATCCCATGAGCTAACGCGATTTCTAGTTTTACACGTGTTTCAAACAAACATAGACGCTAGAATCTGCAGCATAATCGCCATGCTCAATTCAACTCGCATAATATGTCTCTTTCAGATATAACTGTTAGATGTGTTTTGTAAGTTTGCTTGAGATGAGTTACGTCAAAAATGCCGCCCGGTGCTTCGTACTCGTCTCCTAATTGGTCCGTCCATTCAATATCAGACCTCTTAATGGACTCGACATCAGATGGATGCGCCTGAGGGGCGCTGCATCTGACGTGATTGAGGTTAGACTACAACAGCATAATCTCCATCTTCAAACACCTCTGTCTGTAGACTAGAAGCTGGTAGGCCGGCTTCTGCCTGCGTCTTTGACTCAGTTCTGTAAAGAAACGAAGCAGCATACATAATATATGTTAATCAAACTAACATTCGTAAACAGAACTTTATGAATTAGAATTTTCATGTAAGGTCATTGTGCACACCATGGCATATAGTACGTTTGGCAAAGACACTATGAACACATTCATTCCTATTATGAAGGCTGCAGGGCAGAGTATTTTATACAAGTACGATGCAGTGTAAAACTCAGTTCTGCAAGACTATGAAGAAAGACCTATAGTATGTGTTTACATGCACTTAATATCACTGTATCAATGAAATCCATTCCTTCACTGGCTGCCTCGTGCTTTGATACTTTCTTTACACATTCTTTTGTCATGCAAGCCTTATCTTGACAACTAGGTCAATGTACAGTTATTATCAAACCAGTCTTCCAAGGAAATCCATCTCCTTATTGGGAGTGCTCCTGTGGTGTTATTTCACACCCGCACATTCCAAGATTCCATGGTAGTAAACTGAACATTCTATCATTGAAATGTATTGAATTGATCCCTCTTTCTGACTTGAAAAAAATGGGTAATAACATTTAAAACATGTCTAAATTCACTTTCTTCCAAATAAAGCACATGGGAAACCCACAAATTGGGCTTAAGTCCATAGTCACACTTTATAACTATCTAATCATGTTTAATAGTTGTAAATACACACCCTTTTAATCAATATGGTCTATGGGTGGATTAAAATATAGTGTTCAAGAAAGAAATCCAAGAAAGAAATGCTTGTCTGTTATTCATCAAGTGTTATAAATTCGGCAATAATTGCATATACTAGATGTAACATTTAAGTCAACAATATGACATCAGAGAAAACTGTAATATAGACTAACGCTACATTTTTAAACTTGATGGCTTCATGTTAATATCAAGCAACCAATATTATGTTTCTCTCTTGCCCCATGGCAGGGATTCGAGAACATCAAGAAAAATTCTCATGTAAAACAACAGCTGTTTATTGTGGACTTTCTGAATTTTGTTTAAGCAACTCATTGGAACCATTTTTTTTTTACTATACTGCCACCGCCTGGAACGATGAAGAATTACCAAGCAATGGATGGAACGACTTAGCCTGACATAGCCTGACCATAATACTGCTGTTCATCCGTATTCATGGTCTGGAGGTTCTTTAACCTGACGCGATTATACTGCGGGGGGGAGGGCATTCACTTCTGGTTTGAAAACGATTGGACAGCTCGTCTAATCAGCTTCGCTTATTGGCCGGTAGACTCTCTACCGATGTAAACACGCCCCAGAGGACCGTTCCCAGACCATGGATACGGATGAACATTCGTATTATGGGCGGGCTATGTCAGGCTAGGAACGACTGCTATCAGGCATGTGTTCGATTGATCGTGGGAACTAGTGTTTGTAGACACAGCGTACTTGCAAGTGACAGGACGAATGATCAAGACGTAGAGACGCGTGCCAGGTCATTATACCCGATCATTATACCAAGTTCATTTTACCCGTTGCCATACCCCCCCCCCCAAAAAAAAAAGTGTTCCTTTGTTTTTACAACTCTTGAACATAAAACCTGACAACTGTTCATACCACTTACAAAACATTTGCAGTCTCGGATTTGCCTTCAAACACAGCAACAAAGAAACACAAACCCAGAGCCATGGCATGGAAAAAGTGTTAGGATTAAAAGTTATATTTTTCGTTAATCAAAATATAGCCTATTGTCTTATCAAAACATCCTTCTACCCAAATATGCAAGGACTATGGAGAGTAAAAACTATTTGTAGGCTACCCATGTCAATAACAAAATAGCAAACTGGTTTGATATGGTGTTACAAACATACTGTGTATAAACAATTAGTTGTTAAGCATTTTTTTTATTTCATAGTTTTTACTATTTCATAGTATAGCAAATCTGTATACATGATTCATTCATTACTAGCTCATTATATGCTTAGCATTAGTTATACAATGTTAGCAGGGATTAGGTACTGTGTGTGTGTTGTAAAGTAAAACTCAAAAATAAACTTAAATCTAATAAATTTGAATGTGATTGTAGGAAGATAAGACACCTCTCATACCACCTTGACCCTGCAGTCCTGCAACAGTCTAGCACTCCATACAAAAAATGGCAGAAACAAAAACAAAAATATTCATACATTGTTGCGAAAAAAAACAACAAAAAAAACATTAGGTGCTAATTCCAGCTAATAAATCATCTGAAAAAGCAGTTATTCAGGAGCTTTTGGACAGCGAGACATTTTTTTGATGCAATTGATATTTTCCTCCCTAATAAGTAGAGAGATCACAATTTCATTTGTGCTCACTGTTTAACCAAAAACTGAGGTTAGTTTTTTTGTTGGCGACGCTGCACAGCCTTATTTAACTCTTGCAAGATTTTCTCTTTGTTGAACTTTACATTTTCAGCTGCCAGATCTGCCAGGTGGTCGACCTTTGCTTTTTTGCTGTAGGGCCTCTGGAAGGTTGTGTATTCCTTCTCTTCCTCTTTAATTTTTGCTTCACCTGTAGATTGAGATGGAGACAGTATAAAGCTTACTTTGTGGCTTCCTGTGGTCAAGAGCCAGTATCTGAAGATACTATTATGTTGTTGTCAGAAAGAACCTTTTAACTGTTTAAATGAACATATAGTTTGGTAGCCTAGTTTAAAAGAAGCACCTGTTTTGTATGTGATTTTGGATTATTGTGTTTACTTTGAAGAAGATTGTAAATTTAGCTGTGAGATAAGCTGTATGAAAAATTTTC
This sequence comes from Sardinella longiceps, assembly GCA_027497455.2. Lineage (NCBI taxonomy): Eukaryota > Metazoa > Chordata > Actinopteri > Clupeiformes > Clupeidae > Sardinella > Sardinella longiceps. Next base: position 44,905 of record JAODXP020006380.1, read on the forward strand.
AACTCACTTTTACAGTTATCCATGTTGAAGAGTGGGATGTGAATTACAGTTGGTTTGCCTTTTCCCTCAAAAACATAGTAGGACCTTGGGGATTCAGAATCCAGTTGTGAGAAGTCCACTTTGGGGAAAAGAAGGTCATTGGTGTCTGCGTACTTACTGGCCACCTTCAATGTCTGAATATGGGACAACACAGCATGCATTCATAAGTTGTTGTATTAGAAATTCATATAACATGCACAGTTATAGTTTTAAGTTCTCTTATTACATACACAATTCTGAAAAGTGTTGTCTGTGGTGTCTTTCAAATTGCCTCTGCACACAATGAGATTGCGCTACCACCACTGCTCTCTCTATGACCAATCAGGCAACAAACAAGCCAATTCAAACCACTAAGCCCATCCAACAAAATTCAGTCCGAGGGTTTGAACAATGGCATATCACTAGACATACTCGCTGACCAAAACAATTTGTTACTGCTAGGGTACATCTAGATTTCAAGGCTAATGGGGTACATCATCTCTAATGCAAATCAAACCAGCTATTAGGCAAATCAAAATAAAACTACACCAGTCTCTTGGTCTGGTGAATATTATGTGATGATGTGGGGCTATTTTAATTTCAAAGGCCAGGTGTATTTTACCAGGATGTATGGTATCCTGGATCCATAAAATAACTACCTTTTAAAAATAAAGATTTGCCGGTCTTAATGGGAATTTAATATAGATGCATGTATGTACAGTGGAGAAATTAAGTATTTGATTTGATTTCATTTTGATAAAAAAAAAAAAAAAAAAATCAACTTCCTTACGTGGAAGGAATGTTGGCATGTTTGTCTAACTGTGTTGGACCAGGTTCCCCAATAACACACACTCTACTAAGAACACTCGATAAATATATCTTACCAAAGTTGTTTACTTTTCTTTGTGTGTTCCCGAAATATCTATTTAGAGTGTTCTTTACTACGTTGTACTTAGCTATCTCTTAAGACGCTGCTGTTGGGCGACTATCTCCCATTCACTTTCAATGATAGTAGTAAACGGGTGACAGGTATAGGCAACTGGGCAACAGATCGCCTGGTGGGCGAGGAAAAATAGAAATGCAGGCTATTTTCTGCAAAAGTTGGGCTATAAAACAAGACGATTTTTCATTAACGCCAATCACGAGATACTTTCAAACGGAATTTGGATCAGAAATCCAAAATGGCGGAGCTAACTCCAAAATCGTATTTGTAACAAACTAAAATGTTAAGGATTTATGACTTGATACTTTGTAAAACGAGGCAGGAAATGAGGTATGGTAAATCTGAAAACATGGGTTTTGTAACACAAAAATACATCTGTGGCGATATACATTGTATATACCGCATATTAACGTTTGCTGGTAGCAATGAACTTCAAGTGAGTCAAAGCCTCCTTGGTGACCCGAGTTGCTTGTTCAAATCGCCCAGTCGCCCTCTCGTGTGACCAAGGTGTTACAGGACATAAGATGCAGGTGAAAGGTGCAAGTGAAAATATAAATAGTGTGTCAATATGACAGGTGTAAGTGGCATGTTTGCATTTTAGAAGGTTTGAAAAGCAAAGAAATTCAGAACAGTATTTGGATTGGCCGGCCAGTTATGGGGGCTAGAGATTGTGAGACAAATGGACAGTTTACACGTCCTGGCAGTGAATTACATAGAAAAGTTTGTCTTTTTATTTACCGTAGGCCTACAACTTTGGTTTTGAAAACGGGCTTGTACACAGCTGATTCCACTGTTGCTGGCTAGTTCAACCATTGCTTATTGTGATTGTTATACTGTAGTTACCATTCAAATAAGCATTGATATGGAAAGATGATGTCCCCCATTATTGGGAAATAACATTTTCTCTGAGTAATATGTAGGCTAAAAATATGCCACATATTCAACATTATTACATGAAATGGAGAGACTGGGTGTTTATTTCACCTCAAAGGGGTCTCCTGCACTGAAGTCAAAGGATATGATGAGATCTATGTCCCGGGCAGGTCTCAGGGCTGAGGGATATGGGGAGTTCAGGTAGAGTCCAGCGTCAATCAGATGCATCTTTTCCTCTTGGGTCATGTCCTCAGGGAGATCAATGTCACTATCTGTAGCAATATTCAGCACAGAAGACAGATTGATGTTTTGAAGATAAAGGTTATTGTCAATATATACACACATATTCAGGTTTTTAAATCAAATAGTATCACCTTGGAATTTGTAGAGGAAATTAGAGACAGTTCCAAAGACCCATCCAGTTACCAATGGCTTTAATATATTCCAGGTGATCCATAATGCTGAAAAGCAATCATATTTACATTGTGTGTGTCAGTCAGTGTTTGAAAACATCACCCTAATGTTAGCTAATTTAAGATCCTGTTTGCATTTCTTGCATTTCTTGCATATTGCTTGCAGTGCTTTTTGTGTGATATACATGTTTGTAGTGGCTTTGCTGTGTGCTTGATCAATCCCAATTTATGTGCGAACTCTACTGACCTGCAGATATTCCCTCTATCTACTATCTACTATCAAGCAGATATTCCCTCCCACATTTTTGAAAGACTTCAGAGGCAATTTGGTTGGGTCAATCTCATAAAGGGCTGGCTTTATCATTTCTTCAGAAGTCATATAATCTTCCAAAGAAATCTTCTGTACACTGTAAATCCCAACATTACTCAATAAATCTGACCTAATGATTATTTGACTTGAGTGAATGTAATAAACTCAGATATCGTATTTGATGTCTTTATAAGAATACGTAAATGAGACTCTGGACCTAACAATTAGGCTAGGGTGTAAAGTTTTTAGTATCTTGGCAATGCTTATGAATACGGGATCTTTAATTTGTTTTTGCACAATTAAACTTTTTACTTATTGCAGTGTTAGGAGAGGGATAACCAGTCCATAATGCTGGTTGATTTTGCTGTGCTGTTTCATGGTGACAATACCGTCAGGTCTGTTATCATATGAATTCAATGCATTTTAATTTGAACTACTATTGGCTACTCAAAGAAGCTCTTTTTGTCAAGCATGAAGTGATATTAGAAATTATTAATCACTTTCTGAAACATTGCAGTTTGTCTCTGTAAAATCATTGCTTGAGGCTATGTTGACATTCAGTTCTATGGAAAATACTTACGTTCTAAGGAAAGACTGACAGGCCTGACAACAGTAACTAAGTGGGGCTTAGCGAAGGGTCAATTATAGTGGTAAATAGTGATTTTAACCATAAATTCTAAAAGTTTCATTTTGATTACTTCAATACATTGCAAAGGATCATAGTGAACAAGGTAACGACCTTTGTCAATCTTAATCAAGCTGTTTTCAGACAAGCTTGGATGTATGGGTGGGCCTGGGTGAGTTCAAAATCAGGGTCTCTGTACGAGGTTTTAGAGCTGCTGGATGCATTATTGGAGACACTGAAACAAATTGAGCACAGCGGTAGTCCTGGCAGGCCACGGAGTCAAGCCGAGGGTTCAGGTGACTAACCTTAGCTCGTCATTGGCTGAGAGGTGATTAGGTCCTGCTTTTAAAGCTGCTCTATCATTGCTGATTTCAGCCGTTTGCAAGCCACTTTGCTACCCACCTCCACCCCATCACCACCTGCTTGCTTATTGTCTTATTCAATGTGGTTATCATTGATGCTTGCTCTGTTCTGTATTCCTTATAGGGGGGATCTTCTTGCTGCTCACGGAGGTGTAGGAGGGTCCCAGAACAGAGCCATACCACCAAATGTAACTTATAGCATATCAATAAACTATTTTGACTAAAGTGGTCCCGACTGAAGTGGCAATTGGAAGCTGACCAACTGTTGCCACAAATGCAAACAAAACAATGTTGCATTCTGTACGCCGTTTCAGAGCAGCGATTTTGCTACAAAGGGGTTGCAGAGTAGGCTGAAGTGCGTAACCACGTTGAGAAATGAACCGTGGTCTGGCAAAGCTAGCATTGCCCGGGAATTCCAGGCGGGATTAATCTAAACTTCTATCAAATGCTATTAAACTTCTATCAGTGTTACGGGACAGAGCTGGAGCCATCGTAAGCTCGCCTCCTTAAGCCTGGTCATTTCTCATTGGGTCCAGCTTTTTCTGGCTCGAAAGTTGAGGAAATTGCCTCCATGGCCATACTCACTTGATCGTAAAATTTCATGCAGGACCCAGGCTAGTTGCAGAGCCTAACACTGTGTGTAACAGAGTGCATTTTTTTAATGGAGCCATTGCAAGATACTTTTGCTACTTTCCAAGATGACTCACATGGTGACTTTGACAAAAGTGCTTAAACTGACGGACAGGTTACTGGGAAAGCATGACATGGGAAGATGCTGGTGCGTATCTGCATCTTGTGACCGTAAGCTGCCTGCAAACTACCATCAATCACCATAACTTTGTGGAAATTGTCTGCTGTCAAGAATGAGAGTGATCTAAGGGCACTTTGGAACTGTGTTTTGGACAGCCATTTAACAGAAGTGAACAGTCGATTTCACACTGACGCAGACGGAATAATGCATACTAGAGCGTCACTTTTTCCTGGATCTGCAACTTTTGGTCAGAAAGAACTGCTGGAACCCCCATGCAATTTGTATGGGATTTCAATGAGCGATGCACAATTCACTTGTTTTGCATAATATATCTGAGGGAAAACAGAAGAAAACTTCCTATCACTGATTGAATAATTGGATGCATGCCCTGCCGATATTTTCCCCGGTGTGTTGAAGGCCATCATCACTCTGCCTATTACATCCTACAGCATGGAAAAGACTTTTCTCCTCTGCAAACTGGATAAAGACCAAACTTAAACCATCAATGCTGACTGGGCAGATGAACAATCTGACTCAGTTGACTTTTGAGAGAAAGCTCACAGAGACCTTGACTACAACTAACCTCAGTCACGTCAGATGCAGCGTCCTCTTGGGCGCGTGCACGTGATGTAAGCGAATTATTTCAGAAGACCGGGCGTCATCAAAAATCCTTACAAATAGGCCTACTTGGATAAACCACTTGTCCATCATCCTACTTCAACCACTTAAATCGAAACCTACCAATTGCATCCCATGAGCTAACGCGATTTCTAGTTTTACACGTGTTTCAAACAAACATAGACGCTAGAATCTGCAGCATAATCGCCATGCTCAATTCAACTCGCATAATATGTCTCTTTCAGATATAACTGTTAGATGTGTTTTGTAAGTTTGCTTGAGATGAGTTACGTCAAAAATGCCGCCCGGTGCTTCGTACTCGTCTCCTAATTGGTCCGTCCATTCAATATCAGACCTCTTAATGGACTCGACATCAGATGGATGCGCCTGAGGGGGCGCTGCATCTGACGTGATTGAGGTTAGACTACAACAGCATAATCTCCATCTTCAAACACCTCTGTCTGTAGACTAGAAGCTGGTAGGCCGGCTTCTGCCTGCGTCTTTGACTCAGTTCTGTAAAGAAACGAAGCAGCATACATAATATATGTTAATCAAACTAACATTCGTAAACAGAACTTTATGAATTAGAATTTTCATGTAAGGTCATTGTGCACACCATGGCATATAGTACGTTTGGCAAAGACACTATGAACACATTCATTCCTATTATGAAGGCTGCAGGGCAGAGTATTTTATACAAGTACGATGCAGTGTAAAACTCAGTTCTGCAAGACTATGAAGAAAGACCTATAGTATGTGTTTACATGCACTTAATATCACTGTATCAATGAAATCCATTCCTTCACTGGCTGCCTCGTGCTTTGATACTTTCTTTACACATTCTTTTGTCATGCAAGCCTTATCTTGACAACTAGGTCAATGTACAGTTATTATCAAACCAGTCTTCCAAGGAAATCCATCTCCTTATTGGGAGTGCTCCTGTGGTGTTATTTCACACCTGCACATTCCAAGATTCCATGGTAGTAAACTGAACATTCTATCATTGAAATGTATTGAATTGATCCCTCTTTCTGACTTGAAAGAAATGGGTAATAACATTTAAAACATGTCTAAATTCACTTTCTTCCAAATAAAGCACATGGGAAACCCACAAATTGGGCTTAAGTCCATAGTCACACTTTATAACTATCTAATCATGTTTAATAGTTGTAAATACACACCCTTTTAATCAATATGGTCTATGGGTGGATTAAAATATAGTGTTCAAGAAAGAAATCCAAGAAAGAAATGCTTGTCTGTTATTCATCAAGTGTTATAAATTCGGCAATAATTGCATATACTAGATGTAACATTTAAGTCAACAATATGACATCAGAGAAAACTGTAATATAGACTAACGCTACATTTTAAACTTGATGGCTTCATGTTAATATCAAGCAACCAATATTATGTTTCTCTCTTGCCCCATGGCAGGGATTCGAGAACATCAAGAAAAATTCTCATGTAAAACAACAGCTGTTTATTGTGGACTTTCTGAATTTTGTTTAAGCAACTCATTGGAACCATTTTTTTTTTACTATACTGCCACCGCCTGGAACGATGAAGAATTACCAAGCAATGGATGGAACGACTTAGCCTGACATAGCCTGACCATAATACTGCTGTTCATCCGTATTCATGGTCTGGAGGTTCTTTAACCTGACGCGATTATACTGCGGGGGGAGGGCATTCACTTCTGGTTTGAAAACGATTGGACAGCTCGTCTAATCAGCTTCGCTTATTGGCCGGTAGACTCTCTACCGATGTAAACACGCCCCAGAGGACCGTTCCCAGACCATGGATACGGATGAACATTCGTATTATGGGCGGGCTATGTCAGGCTAGGAACGACTGCTATCAGGCATGTGTTCGATTGATCGTGGGAACTAGTGTTTGTAGACACAGCGTACTTGCAAGTGACAGGACGAATGATCAAGACGTAGAGACGCGTGCCAGGTCATTATACCCGATCATTATACCAAGTTCATTTTACCCGTTGCCATACCCACCCCCCCCCCCCCCCCAAAAAAAAAAAAAGTGTTCCTTTGTTTTTACAACTCTTGAACATAAAACCTGACAACTGTTCATACCACTTACAAAACATTTGCAGTCTCGGATTTGCCTTCAAACACAGCAACAAAGAAACACAAACCCAGAGCCATGGCATGGAAAAAGTGTTAGGATTAAAAGTTATATTTTTCGTTAATCAAAATATAGCCTATTGTCTTATCAAAACATCCTTCTACCCAAATATGCAAGGACTATGGAGAGTAAAAACTATTTGTAGGCTACCCATGTCAATAACAAAATAGCAAACTGGTTTGATATGGTGTTACAAACATACTGTGTATAAACAATTAGTTGTTAAGCATTTTTTTATTTCATAGTTGTAATGATGTATCAATATTTCTCAAATGAAGAACAATATCATTGCAGTATGTCTAAACTGTATAGGCAAATCTGTATACATGATTCATTCATTACTAGCTCATTATATGCTTAGCATTAGTTATACAATGTTAGCAGGGATTAGGTACTGTGTGTGTGTTGTAAAGTAAAACTCAAAAATAAACTTAAATCTAATAAATTTGAATGTGATTGTAGGAAGATAAGACACCTCTCATACCACCTTGACCCTGCAGTCCTGCAACAGTCTAGCACTCCATACAAAAAATGGCAGAAACAAAAACAAAAATATTCATACATTGTTGCGAAAAAAAAAAAAAAAAAAAAAACATTAGGTGCTAATTCCAGCTAATAAATCATCTGAAAAAGCAGTTATTCAGGAGCTTTTGGACAGCGAGACATTTTTTTGATGCAATTGATATTTTCCTCCCTAATAAGTAGAGAGATCACAATTTCATTTGTGCTCACTGTTTAACCAAAAACTGAGGTTAGTTTTTTTGTTGGCGACGCTGCACAGCCTTATTTAACTCTTGCAAGATTTTCTCTTTGTTGAACTTTACATTTTCAGCTGCCAGATCTGCCAGGTGGTCGACCTTTGCTTTTTTGCTGTAGGGCCTCTGGAAGGTTGTGTATTCCTTCTCTTCCTCTTTAATTTTTGCTTCACCTGTAGATTGAGATGGAGACAGTATAAAGCTTACTTTGTGGCTTCCTGTGGTCAAGAGCCAGTATCTGAAGATACTATTATGTTGTTGTCAGAAAGAACCTTTTAACTGTTTAAATGAACATATAGTTTGGTAGCCTAGTTTAAAAGAAGCACCTGTTTTGTATGTGATTTTGGATTATTGTGTTTACTTTGAAGAAGATTGTAAATTTAGCTGTGAGATAAGCTGTATGAAAAATTTTCAACTCACTTTTACAGTTATCCATGTTGAAGAGTGGGATGTGAATTACAGTTGGTTTGCCTTTTCCCTCAAAAACATAGTAGGACCTTGGGGATTCAGAATCCAGTTGTGAGAAGTCCACTTTGGGGAAAAGAAGGTCATTGGTGTCTGCGTACTTACTGGCCACCTTCAATGTCTGAATATGGGACAACACAGCATGCATTCATAAGTTGTTGTATTAGAAATTCATATAACATGCACAGTTATAGTTTTAAGTTCTCTTATTACATACACAATTCTGAAAAGTGTTGTCTGTGGTGTCTTTCAAATTGCCTCTGCACACAATGAGATTGCGCTACCACCACTGCTCTCTCTATGACCAATCAGGCAACAAACAAGCCAATTCAAACCACTAAGCCCATCCAACAAAATTCAGTCCGAGGGTTTGAACAATGGCATATCACTAGACATACTCGCTGACCAAAACAATTTGTTACTGCTAGGGTACATCTAGATTTCAAGGCTAATGGGGTACATCATCTCTAATGCAAATCAAACCAGCTATTAGGCAAATCAAAATAAAACTACACCAGTCTCTTGGTCTGGTGAATATTATGTGATGATGTGGGGCTATTTTAATTTCAAAGGCCAGGTGTATTTTACCAGGATGTATGGTATCCTGGATCCATAAAATAACTACCTTTTAAAAATAAAGATTTGCCGGTCTTAATGGGAATTTAATATAGATGCATGTATGTACAGTGGAGAAATTAAGTATTTGATTTGATTTCATTTTGATAAAAAAAAAAAAAAAAAATCAACTTCCTTACGTGGAAGGAATGTTGGCATGTTTGTCTAACTGTGTTGGACCAGGTTCCCCAATAACACACACTCTACTAAGAACACTCGATAAATATATCTTACCAAAGTTGTTTACTTTTCTTTGTGTGTTCCCGAAATATCTATTTAGAGTGTTCTTTACTACGTTAGTACTTAGCTATCTCTTAAGACGCTGCTGTTGGGCGACTATCTCCCATTCACTTTCAATGATAGTAGTAAACGGGTGACAGGTATAGGCAACTGGGCAACAGATCGCCTGGTGGGCGAGGAAAAAATAGAAATGCAGGCTATTTTCTGCAAAAGTTGGGCTATAAAACAAGACGATTTTTCATAAACGCCAATCACGAGATACTTTCAAACGGAATTTGGATCAGAAATCCAAAATGGCGGAGCTAACTCCAAAATCGTATTTGTAACAAACTAAAATGTTAAGGATTTATGACTTGATACTTTGTAAAACGAGGCAGGAAATGAGGTATGGTAAATCTGAAAACATGGGTTTTGTAACACAAAAATACATCTGTGGCGATATACATTGTATATACCGCATATTAACGTTTGCTGGTAGCAATGAACTTCAAGTGAGTCAAAGCCTCCTTGGTGACCCGAGTTGCTTGTTCAAATCGCCCAGTCGCCCTCTCGTGTGACCAAGGTGTTACAGGACATAAGATGCAGGTGAAAGGTGCAAGTGAAAATATAAATAGTGTGTCAATATGACAGGTGTAAGTGGCATGTTTGCATTTTAGAAGGTTTGAAAAGCAAAGAAATTCAGAACAGTATTTGGATTGGCCGGCCAGTTATGGGGGCTAGAGATTGTGAGACAAATGGACAGTTTACACGTCCCTGGCAGTGAATTACATAGAAGAAGTTTGTCTTTTCATTTACCGTAGGCCTACAACTTTGGTTTTTGAAAACGGGCTTGTACACAGCTGATTCCACTGTTGCTGGCTAGTTCAACCATTGCTTATTGTGATTGTTATACTGTAGTTACCATTCAAATAAGCATTGATATGGAAAGATGATGTCCCCCATTATTGGGAAATAACATTTTCTCTGAGTAATATGTAGGCTAAAAATATGCCACATATTCAACATTATTACATGAAATGGAGAGACTGGGTGTTTATTTCACCTCAAAGGGGTCTCCTGCACTGAAGTCAAAGGATATGATGAGATCTATGTCCCGGGCAGGTCTCAGGGCTGAGGGATATGGGGAGTTCAGGTAGAGTCCAGCGTCAATCAGATGCATCTTTTCCTCTTGGGTCATGTCCTCAGGGAGATCAATGTCACTATCTGTAGCAATATTCAGCACAGAAGACAGATTGATGTTTTGAAGATAAAGGTTATTGTCAATATATACACACATATTCAGGTTTTTAAATCAAATAGTATCACCTTGGAATTTGTAGAGGAAATTAGAGACAGTTCCAAAGACCCATCCAGTTACCAATGGCTTTAATATATTCCAGGTGATCCATAATGCTGAAAAGCAATCATATTTACATTGTGTGTGTCAGTCAGTGTTTGAAAACATCACCCTAATGTTAGCTAATTTAAGATCCTGTTTGCATTTCTTGCATTTCTTGCATATTGCTTGCAGTGCTTTTTGTGTGATATACATGTTTGTAGTGGCTTTGCTGTGTGCTTGATCAATCCCAATTTATGTGCGAACTCTACTGACCTGCAGATATTCCCTCTATCTACTATCTACTATCAAGCAGATATTCCCTCCCACATTTTTGAAAGACTTCAGAGGCAATTTGGTTGGGTCAATCTCATAAAGGGCTGGCTTTATCATTTCTTCAGAAGTCATATAATCTTCCAAAGAAATCTTCTGTACACTGTAAATCCCAACATTACTCAATAAATCTGACCTAATGATTATTTGACTTGAGTGAATGTAATAAACTCAGATATTGTATTTGATGTCTTTATAAGATTACGTAAATGAGACTCTGGACCTAACAATTAGGCTAGGGTGTAAAGTTTTTAGTATCTTGGCAATGCTTATGAATACGGGATCTTTAATTTGTTTTTGCACAATTAAACTTTTTACTTATTGCAGTGTTAGGAGAGGGATAACCAGTCCATAATGCTGGTTGATTTTGCTGTGCTGTTTCATGGTGACAATACCGTCAGGTCTGTTATCATATGAATTCAATGCATTTTAATTTGAACTACTATTGGCTACTCAAAGAAGCTCTTTTTGTCAAGCATGAAGTGATATTAGAAATTATTAATCACTTTCTGAAACATTGCAGTTTGTCTCTGTAAAATCATTGCTTGAGGCTATGTTGACATTCAGTTCTATGGAAAATACT
>JAODXP020006382.1:0-25000 GCA_027497455.2 Sardinella longiceps
AGGCGGAATGCATTTGTTGATTTCACACGGAATGGCCCAATAGCAACAACAACATTATTTAGACTGTTGGTCTTTGGAGGACATTGTCCGGGTTTACTCTATACAAAACAGAGCAAAACAAGACAAAAACTAAAAAAACAACAGAGCCTGCTTCCAACAATGCAATGCCATACAGTATTGAATGCAATGGTATACAACAGTCTCAGCCAAATATTTTGTTACTGTCTACTCACATGAGACAGATAAGCCACAGCAGAAGCCGGGGGTTGTAGAACGTTGGGGGTTCCACGTTGACAGATTTAATTGATCTGAGAATAAATCTTTCACAGATAAGGACAAAAAAGTGAGATTAGCTGATTTTGAGATAAGTCGAAGCCTAGACCCCAACCAGACTACAAAGGAGACTGAGAGAGCTGGAACAATGAACTGGGAGGCCACAGAAATAATAAATGGTGACCAAAAGAAGTCTAAGTACAAGCAAGACACTGACATACAGGTTGGTCATCAGATACACACACACACACACACACACACACACACACACACACACACACACACACACACATATGAAGCAACTTGGCCCATAGGAAGAATGGTGCAGTTTTTTTAATTGTCATTTCCCACAGGTGGCTGGTATGCTGATCTTCTATATCCTCACACATGGAAAGCATGTTTTTGGAGATCAAACAGGGGTCAAATGTATGTTCAACATCATGAATGGGAATCCAGTCAATCTTGATGATCTTAAGGATGTGGAAGCCAAAGATTTGGTTGAGAGCATGATCAATGTCAATCCACAGGAGAGACCACGCACAACTGAAGTTCTCAAGCATCCCTATTTTTGGAATAAGGACAAGTGTGTGTGTGTGTGTGTGTGTGTGTGTGTGTGTGTGTGTGTGTGTGTGTGTGTGTGTGTGTGTGTCCTGTGTAATGTTTCACTAACAGTAGGGGAAATGGGAAAGATGCTTTATAAACAAAGGTCTGGTGTGGTTCATGGGCAAATTTTAAAGGAGAAATCCGGTGTGATTTGTGGATGCGTAATGGAGGGTTTGGCAGGCAGCTTGCGCAGAAGACGGCAAAGACCATTTCTGGTGTGAATGCACTCACACAACGAACAGACAGCACTGGTTATGGACCCATACAAACTCAATTGCAGTGTGAATTGGGCCTTAGGGGTGCAGTTCCATACAACCCCATTGCTACTTCACTTACTCGCGGGCACGCTCTAGTTGCAGTACCACTAGATGTACTCTGAGAGTGCCAATTCTATGGTATCAAAGGTTCTCTGGTGATGCTGCTGATAACGTGCTACAGTGAGGGAGGGGACTGAGAGGCCGTTGAGGAGCATAGCAGAGACTGGGGGAGGGACTAGAGAGTTGTATGATTTTAATTTCTCTTACCCAAGTCTTGGAATTGTGTATAGACTTGCTGAATACAGCTTTAAAGGAAAATACCGGAGTGAATTCATGCATAGCCCTGCTGCACAAGTCAGCTAACAGCAATATATTTCGCGTGAAATGAAAGAATTTTGAACAGCATAGACCTAACGCGAACGCGAAACACTTTACATTGAGTCAATGTAACCTCAGATCTTACTTCCGGTTTCCAACAGTCAGGTCCCATTGATTCAGTGTAAAGTGCCTGTTCGCTTCTGCATTCGTGTTCGGTCTGTGCTGTAACAAATTATTTTGTTCCTCTCACTAACTAGCGGATTTTGCAAGCTCTTTCAACAGGGCTATGTTTGAATTCACTCCGGTATTTTCCTTTAGGCATATGAATTATGTTAACAGATTAAAACATGGGTGAAAAAAAGAATCATTTACAGTTTAATTTGATAATTTACAGATGGGATGGAAACTGATTTTCTATTTTGTACACAACGTATATTTCACTCTCTGGTTATCATCAATAAACAGATTTCTAAATAAAATAAATAGTAATAATAATTTACAAGAGTTGTCCATTGTCACCATTGGAAAACAACCATCAAAGAAAAAAGTAATGAAGCAATTTAGAACAAGTTACAACTACAACAAAGTATAATCTACAATGTGTTTTGACCAAACTAATATATCCTTTGTTTGTCCTAGGAAAGAATTGTTTCTGGGGGAAGTGGGGAATGTCTCAGAAGTAGAAAAGCACAATGGCAGCGACATCTTGGCCAATGAAACACGAGGGAAAAGCTTTAGCAAATGGAAAACTAAGGTGAGTCACTCTACTATTGCAGCTACAGCTACTAATACTAGTGTTATCACTGGTTCTACTACTACTACCACTACTACTATTGCTACTGCTACTATTATGATTGCTACTAGGCCTACTATTACTAATATAACCTCTAATATTAATACTATTACTACTGCTGCTAATATTTCTGCTACTGCAATTACTACCGCTAAAACTACTAGGGCTACTAATAATTATAATGATAATAGAGTTGCTAAGTGCTGAATGAGCATATTTTTGGGATGCCATTTAACACTCCCTCCCAAGGTGCTAGTCATGCTAATGTAGTCTGCTAGATTTCCTACTTTAAGCATTTATGGTAGAAACATTGTGAGTAAAAATTTTGAGGCTGTCTACTCACATTCTATTGTATTTTATTGCAAACTAGGGTGCTTACATGAGAACACTTTGCAGCTCTTTAATGATTACATGTAATAAGGGATAATGTGCCTTCATACGGAATTAATTAATGAGTGAGGCAAACAACTTGTTGAAATTGCAGTCACCGTCAAAATTTCTGCTGATTTTTCATTATTACATTTTAAACTGTATGTGTTCATATAGTTGGACCACGGGCCTGATGACATGAAGAGGAAATGGTTGAATCTTGTTCAGAAATATGCTAAAGATGATGTGAAGTTTCCAGAGACTCCTTTATGTTTACTACGTTTCATACGCAACCGCCAAGTGCACAGGTCAGTCCAGCAAACACACAGAAAGGAGAATTGTTTTAAGTGGTGCTTTTCTCTTCAATTCTGTTAAGTGTACACTAACAAAATAGAATATATTTATGTATTATTTTATTTATTGTTAATTTCATATTTTATTTCTATTTCAACTGTTGCCTTTCTTTATGTCTGTTACTCACATACCCACAGACAAACACAATGATCGATTTGCATGTTTTTTTTTTTAAGTAAATGTTTTATATTTTGTCTTTTAGCAAAAAAGAAATGGAAGAAATCAATGTAATGTTGCTCTTTCCTGATCTTGTTGTCACAGTATACAAGATCGCAATAGAGAAGAAACTGGAGAATTAAGGGGTGAGCTTCTTAACTCCTTTCTATCACACACACCTTACTTTGCTGCAAACCAACAAAAGCAAACCATCAAAACATTGCAATAGAATAATAAGTACTGCCTCACTAGTGACAAGGACACTTTAAAACAAAACAAAACAAAACCAAAAAAATACAATTCGAGGGTCATTCCGTGTGAAATCAACCAGTGACGGACCGGTCACCCTCTCTGAAAAATCTGAAAAAAATTGCAGTTGTTTGTATACCCAACCTATGCTTGAATCTGAAATAGTAAATCTGTATTACTAATGGTTGCAAAAGTACAGCCATTTGAAATTTCAAGTAATTTCAAGCGTTTGGTGAACAAGCCTTTTGTCCAACTTCCAACATAACTGTCTCTTTTAGTATTTCACACACAATGATGAAACCATGTTCATAGAAACACATTTTCCTATAGAGTTCAAAAATCAGCTCAGATCAGATGTATCTTGTGTAGTTTGCCCTCTCCAGAGCTCTGAAGAAGACTGTAAATTCTATGTGGGATTTCACATCACCACCTTTCAGGGCTTCTCGTTCAAAAAGACAAACAACTGTAATTTTTTTCAGATTTTTCGGAGAGGGTGACCGGTCCGTCACTGGTTGATTTTACACGGAATGACTCAAGAATCAGTCATCCTGACATTACTTCAATGACGGTTGATTTACATTTAGTAGCCAGTATAATGGTGTTGTTATCACTCCCTCACTCCCTACTTACGCATACAATTTCTCTCTCAAGTTTTCTACCCCTACAACTTCATGGAGACAGAGGAGTGGGCTCAATTCCAAACCAGGAGGAGGGAACCCAAGCGGCCTCAAGGCCAGAGGTATGTAGAACTCTTATTTAGGTACTTACTATATGTGTTGTCATTATTTTTGGATGTCATATGACTGCTTCTGACTTCTACTTTTATCTTTTTGTCCTTAGGAGACAATGGTACAAAATGGTATGTGTATACTGTATTATGTATCTCCTTCTCTATTTCAGTGTATTTTTTGCATATCATGTTGCATTATGTTGCTGACACATGTAGATATGCTTGCTTTATTGAAAGCTCTCTTCATTTATCTATTCTATTTACAGAGGTTGATGTAAGTGGTAGGCCTGACCCTCTGTCTTCAAATGGCATGGAAACCTTTGCCAGCCAGCCTGAAATGGCTCCAGTCCAACAGCAGAAGACTGCAGAAGAGAATGTGTAAGGCACTTATCAGTTATCATTTTAGCTCCTCTTTAGTCTCTCTTTCACAGCCAATTATTGACCATTTATTGCAACAGGACATTGTCAGCTGGTGTTATACAAATTACATCCTTTTAGACCAATCCAATGCACTAGTTGGCGCATCCATCTTGTGGTCTCACCACTATATGATGGGGAAAGCAAGATGGTGAGTCACGGCATAATGGCCGAGAACAAAAATGATTGGGTCTACAGTCATACACCAACTAAAAGCAAATACCAACCCTGGCTTTGGAAGCATCAGGAGATGGGAGTTGAGAGCCCAACAGCACCAACTTTAGTATACTTCTGCTGTGTCAATCTGTAGTACAATTTAATTGTCAAGACGCAACCAACATAACAGTGCATTATATGATGTGTTTCTCTGTATGTTATAACATGGGAGCCAATAGGAACATAAAAAGGTAGAAGAGCAGAGGCTAAAAACCAGGAGACATCACCTAACCCTCCACACAATGTTTTTTAGTAGTATGAGTGTACACACTGATGCCTCTCAAGATTGCAGGGACTCCAAGGCAGGCACACTTGTTTTAGGGCCAGTACTTTGCAGGTAACATACACACACATCCTCTTCACACACACACACACACACACACACACACACACACATTAGAACACACACACATATTACAGCACACTTGTTTTGCTGCTGTTGACACTTAATTTGTACTAGCAGGCCGCAAGCTCCTCAACAGGACAGAGTGATATTACTGGATAACAATACATTATATCTTTACATTGCATCAAAGAGCTCTGCTTTTTATGTTCATCTCAGATGATATGCACCCCTCACCCCTACTTACACACTCACTTTCTCTCACCTTCTGTAGAATTCAATATTTCACCCCAAACGGGGAGGTCAGAATACAATCCTCAGTACCAAAGGTAAGTAAATTCAAGTGTGAGAAAGTATGTGTGATAGATCAAAGTTGCTCCATTGATGGGCAAAAATGTCATCCAAATCAATCAATCAATCAATCTTGTCCTCATATCATCTCAAATGATGATTTGAGGACAAGATGATACAAAGGAGTTGGTCGCATGAATGTGGTTTTCTACAATAAACAGGAATACATACATACATAAATAAAATATGTATGCAATATACATCTTACAAATCTGATAAACAGCATACATGATCAGAATGCACATTCCAAACAGTTAAGCAAAATTGCCGTCACTAACAATGGACATGGAAAACATTGTTACAGGAGTAACATTAAATGGAACAGAAACATAAACTTACACTTCAACACACTTGCGATCTAATACTCAGATCTTAGGTTGTAGACCATCAAACAAAGGACTAGGTTGTTGCTTGCCCCATTCTAGGTTCAAACCCACACTTGCGCTTCATTTACGTCAAGGGAGCAGGCTGTGATTGGTGATGTGCTCAGGAGAAATAGGGATTTTTAACAACTCCTATGTGATGGTTTTCTAAAACATAAAGAATCGTGTTGTGTTCCTCTCCACTTTCCACTTCTGTTGACTGTGTGGCTTATGATCAGGAATGACCTATACCCATTTTTTTCCTCAGGAAAGAATTCCACTCCAAGGTATGTGAAATCATGTGGCATGCTTGTGTGAAGTGAGAATTTATAAACATCATTATTTTTACCCTGTGAATACTGTATGTGTGCTGTAATGTGGAGGGTGTCTGTTAAGACATTCAAGATATTAGTAATTTTCAAGATATTAGTATTTTTCCCAATTTTCCTGCCAATCTAGTTGTCATAGAAACAAACCTAACATGTTTTTTAGAAAGCGCTGGATAGAGCAAATCCCAGTGTTTTTGCAAGAAAAATGCTGTTTATTGATATTGGCCCTAAGACAAAATGCCCATACCCTTGCTTCTGCCCTTTGTTGTTGTTATACACCGAATTGGATGGAAGTGAATTCTTAAATGAAAAACTGGAGGTTATGGCCAAATAACTGCAGTGAAAGTGTTTACAATTTTAAATGCCCTGTTAGCTGTGTAACATGAGTTGTTTAATATAGTGGTGAGTTCTTCATTATATCCATTTACAGGAGGACAAGATATAACACCCATGGTTGATGGGTTCAACTATTTGTGTTTGAGCGACAGACAGGCTTCAAGGGAGAACATGCAAGAACATATGGATGACTATCCTAATAATGAAGGCCACAATCTTGGGATGGTAGAAGATGCAAGGTAAACTATATATGGTGCAAATCATCCTTGGACTCCTAGCAACCCCAAGCATCACACCATTTATTAACCATTGTGGTCACATCATAGGATTTGTAGTAGGTAATTGCATGCTATATTAACAATTTTTTTGCAAAATTAAAAATCTTGGATTCGCAACATTTTTATTTGAAACTATGTGATGCTTTTACAGTGCTTTTGAATGTGTTGATGAAACTGATGCACTGAAAATGTTAATGTATAGAACTCATCAGTGAGGTTCAATTGGTATTTGGATAGACTGAGTCGAGGCTTAAAATGTTTTAAATATTAAAGGTGCAATATGAAGTCCTGCATGGTTTCAGTGTAATCATAGGTTTCTCTCCTTGATCTACTAGCTTTCTGCCTCCTGAATACACAAGAGCACAGGTTGTGCACCAAACTAAAATATAACATTTAAGGTTTCAGCCAAAGACGGCTGTAGGAAGGATGGGAGTAAGTTTGTGACTCCCAACCATCTTGTGAGTGATTGGCTGGAATGTGGGTTATAATTTGTTTGTTTGTAATAACATACCACTGCAAGGTTATTGTCATTTATTTAAATAAATAATAACTATTATTTGACAATTACAGCCAGATTTTCTCAAAGTGTATTTAGGTGGTAGGCAGCTAGTGAAACGAGGGAGATGCCTTCATTTTGGGACAAAAATGAAATTGCTCTGAAACCATACCGGAACTCATATTGCACCTTTAAGTATCCGTGTTTTTACATATTCTCTCTCTTTTGCCTCTCTTTCATAGCTCTACTCTGGAGGTGGAAAGTGATGCTTTGATGATCACACCAACATCAGAGGCTTCAGCATATCACAGGTGGGAATGAGACTAAATGTGTTGATGCCCCTTGGAACTTTTTGACGCAGAGATAACACTCCTGTAATAAATATAGTTTAATCAGATAAAAAGACAATTTATGCACTTCTCAGTACAGTTTAATGCTGGCACCATATAAGTTTGTTTTTTTGTCATTGAAAGTTTTTCTCACAAAAAATAATGAAGATAGACACAAAATATTAGCATCATGTCATTGACCCTTATTCCAATGGAAAATGCAGTGTCACAACAGCACCATCTTGTGCAACACACACACACACACACACACACACACACACACACACACACACACACACACACACACACACACACACACACAGGATGAAATGATGAAAACTAAAAAGATGTCCGTTTCTCAGGGTACAAGAGGATTATGTCGGCTTTTATTTACCTATTAGTCGAAAAGACTTTGTGTCTTTCAATTCAGTAGTTTAGAGAAATCAGGCTCTATATTCCCATACAACCCCAGGTTTGTGTAACGAGTGATTCGTCTGCGTTGTGCTTTATTGATTTGATGACCCAGAGTGATTGCTGCACAAATGCTTTATCGCCTGCACACATGTAAAGGAAGAAAATGCAAACGTTGGTCCTGGCCACTCCTCCAACTCCTCAATCCATAGGAAAACTAAACAGGAAGCATAACGTGATGCAACATACATTAATGCATTTCAAAGAAATAATAAAAACATGGCACACCTGCACACATGTAAAAACAAACATGTGACGTAGGTCCTGGTTAGCTTGCTCCTCCAACTCCTAAAACAATCAAATACCGTACAAACAAAAGGAAATATCACAACTATGCAATCTCTTCCAGCCAGTGGAGTAGAGACAACAATAACACATTCGATTTCTATAGCGCTTTTTCTAGACACCCAAAGCGCTTTACAGTGGAAGAGGGACCTCAATGACCACAACCAATGTGTAGCACCCACCTGGGTGATGCACGGCAGCCATTATGCGCCAGAACGTTCACCACACACCAGCTTGACGTAGAGAGTGAGGGAATTATTGAATGAGCTTACAGTGGAGGATGATTAGGGGGCCAGATGGAATGAGCCAGGTTGGGACTTTAGCCAGGACACCGGGAAACCCCTACTCTTTGCCACAAGTGTCGTGGGATCTTTTATGACCACTGAGAGTAGGGACCTCGGTTGACGTCTCATCCTTATTCTTATTCTTATTCTTATTCTTTATTTGGAGCCCCATTAGCTTCCACCAAAGTGGATGCTAGTCTCCCTGGGGTCCACCATTAAAATACACAAAGTACATTAGAAACACAAATACATTACATGAAAAAAATAAATAAATACAATAATATCAAAAAACAAAACAAAAACAATGCCTAATCAATCACAGCAGCATCAGTACATTATAAATACAAAAAACATGACAAGAGACAGAAAGAATTTTAGAAGGTAGATTTTCCACAACACATATTTAGGAGGTAGATTTTCAACAACCTTTTGTTTGTTGTTCTCTGTTTGTTTGAAGTTTAAGGTTAAACTATTCCACTTTATAGAAGCCCTATAGAGAACAGTTCTAAGCATATAATTTGTGCGTGGAGCTGGGGTAACTAAAAAATCAGAAGTCACTTGTCTAGTGATATGACTATGGCAGGCGCCAGCTTGTACCAGCCTCTCACAGAAAAAAAATGGTGTCTTTTTCCACATAACATTATGCATAAACCTTAAAATATGGTATTCACACTTAGTTTCCACAGTCAGCCATGATAGCTTTTTATGCATGTTGAGAACATTAGAGTAAAAAGAGCAACTTAATGCTAGTCTGGCAGCCCTATTTTGGGCTATCTGCAATTTCATGAGGTGTTTTAGCAGCGCTAGACCAAATAACAGGACAATACTCCAAGTGAGATAGAACAACAGATCTAACTTCAGCCATAATTTTTGGTGAGACATAAGCCCTGCATTTTTTTGCTACGGCAATACCTTTACCCATCTTTGAAACCATATTTTCAATATGATCTGACCGAGAGAGGAGATTGTCAAGTATCACTCCCAGCAATTTTACTTTTTTAACTTGGTCTATAGGTACGCTGTCAATTGACAGATTCAATTCTGGGTTTTTGGCAAGGGCATGTAAATTGCCAAAGACAATGCATTTTGTTTTAGCAATATTCAGTTTAAGTCTATTCATTCTCACCCAGCTCATTATATTCTGTATCTCACAATTAAGGTGTTCACTTAGCTCTTTTTTATTGTGTGATGAGCAAAACAAAGCGGAGTCATCTGCATACATAACAACGTTGGCATGTCTAACAGCTGATGGCAAATCATTAATAAAAATGGAAAACAAAAGCGGCCCTAAGCAGCTCCCCTGGGGAACACCACAAGATACAGTTTTGGTAGTTGTCAGACTGCCATTGAAAAAAACTCTCTGTCTTCTGCCAGAAAGGTAGCTCTCCATCCAAGAAAGAGATAAGGGTGAAAAGCCATATTTTTCAAGTTTTGACCAAAATATTTAATGGTCAATAAGATCAAATGCAGCTGTAAAATCCAAAAGTACAGCACCAACCATTACCTGCATCCGCATCAGTTAGCCAAAGATCAGTCATATGTACTAAGGCTGTATTTGTAGAATGTCCTGATCTGTAGGCATGCTGAGTGTTTACAAGTAAGCCATTACCACAAAGGTAGCTTGAGACTTGGTTGAAAACAATTCTCTCAAAAAGCTTTGATAAAACTGGAAGCAAGCTGATGGGCCTACTATTAGAACCATGAAATTCAGACCTAGCATCCTTTGGCAAAGGTATAATTTTTGACTCTTTCCATAGATCAGGGCAGGAGCCTGAAAGGATACACCTGTTAAAAATATGGCACACAGGTACACTAAGTGACTTTGCTGCAAGTTTTAGAAATATTCCATCCAAGTCATCATTGGTAATAGATGACAGCATTTTTTCGACAGTATCCTGTTTCACTGTTTCCAAACTAAAACAACAAGATTTCCCCTTCATAATATTTTCTGTAATGTTGTATGTCGGGTCACCAGTGTCAACAGGCATGTCAGCTCTCAAACTATCCACTTTCTGTGTGAAAAAGCCATTAAAATAATTGGCTCTCAAGGGGTTTGGTAATGATAAGGCCATCACTTTCTACATACCTCTGAGAATGGTTTGATTTTCTACACATAATATCATTTAATGTCTTCCATAGTTTTTTGCTATCATTTCTCGCAGTGCTGATTCTTTCTTTGAAGTATTTCTTTTTCTTGGTCTTATTTAGTTTAGTAACCTGGTTTCTCAGCTGACAATAAAGCCTCCTGTCAGAATAATTCCCTGACTTTTGCATAATCTCTTTTGCAGAATCTCTTTGCGACATTAGAGTTCTCAATTCATCATCAATCCATGGTGCACTCCTGGTTTTAACAGACCTCTTTCTGAGTGGTGCATGTTTATCTACAATTTTCATTAGTTTATCCATAAAAATTTCAGTGCAATGTCTGGGTCATTTTCCTTACACACATCCGACCATTGAAGGTCACTAATATCATTAGCAAAAGAAGCAGCGTCAAGTCTCCTAAGTGACCTGCGGTGAGAAATCACCACACCAAATTTAGGAATTTTATTCGTTAGCTAAAGCTATTAAATTGTGATCACTGCATCCCACGGCTACTGACACTGTTTGTGAACACTGTTTGTGAATATTTGGTCAATGCAAGTAGACTTTGGCGCCCCCTCCTTAGTGATGGAAATTCTGGTAGGCACAGCAACAACTTGACTCAGGTTACAAGCATCAGCCATAGATTTCAACTTACTGTGTAATGGACAATTTTTCACAAACCAGTCAATATTCAAATCTCCAAAAAGAAAGATATCAAAGTTTTCATCTGTTACCAGGTCCAGATTTTCACATACTGTGTCCAAATATGTCACATAAGAGCTAGGTGGTCTGTAACAGCACCCGACTAAAAATGGTTTTGAGTGTGGGAGATTAATCTGAAGCCAGATTTGCTCAACATTAGGATTCATCAAATCAGACCTGAGCTTTAGTAGGGAAAAGATCCTTGACATAAAATGCAACACCACCTCCAAATCTGTTTCTGTCTTTTCTAAATATCCTGTACCCATCCACTGCCAGTTCAGAGTCACCAAAAGTTGGATCCAGATGTGTTTCTGACAGGGCTAAAATGTGAATGTTATTTGAGGAGCAAATTGTGGAAATCTCATGAACCTTATTTCTGAGGCTACATATGTTCAAGTTAGCTAAAATTAGACCTTTGTTAGGTAATTTTGAAGTCATGTTCATACAATAGTCTACTTTAAGAGACACATCATAAAAACATCAATACAAAACCAAAACATGATATGAACATAGAAAAAAGTTGCCTTCAACTTGGGCAGCAACTCTTTCCTCCTAAACTGAACTGATTCAGAGAAGTCCTCGTTTATGTAGATATTTGTGCCTTTCAGCCTCTTAGCAGAGGAGAGTATGGATTGCCTGTCTTTGAATCTCAGGAGTTTTAACATGATCTTCCGTGGTCTGCCACCTTCCACATACTGACCAATCCGTTGAGCACGTTCAATCTCCATGTTAGTGCCATCCAGACCTAGCTTGTTTGATACTAGTTCTCTGACCTTAACCTCAGATTCATTCCAGTTCTCCCCTTTTGTATCCGCAATGCCATCAATTAACACATTAGTTCTTCTGCATTGGTTTTCGATAAAATCCACTTTAGTGAAGAAGCCCTCCATTTCTTCCTTAGCATTTCCCAGTTGTTCATCAATATACTTCATCTAAGGCCTCGTTCAGATTGGCATCCCAAATCCGATTTTTTCATATCCAGATTGTATCTAGAATTGATTTCGGGTGGTCTGAACAGCAGAAAACCACATGAATTCCGATTTTTCCGAATCTGTTACGCCCTACATACCCATGTGGTGTCAATTGCGATTCATATCGGATATGCTGCGATCTGAACAGCTTTTCCACATGGGATAAGATTTCACCGTGTCACTTGCGTCATTTGTCACGTGACACAAACATCAACACGTGGAATGCAGATGGACGGAAGTGAGAGATCAATGTTAATTCTCCTTTTAAAAAACAGTGTCGTTTGCTATAACAACGTGTCAGTGCGCGTTATGGATTTGCCGCAAGTTGGAGTTTACCTCGCGTGTGGAAAGCAAGGTTTACCTCGCGTGTGGAAAGCAACGTCAGTGAAAGTTTTCAACCACGCATCAGAAAGGCAACTAACAGCTGTGCTGGACTGCATTGATGCACTGAAATAAAGATGAGTAACTTTATTCTTCCATCTCTGATACTTCCTTGTTACTTGTAGCTGTGTGCTACGGCCCCACTTAACCATCTGAGAGAGAAACAACCAGCATTCTACCCTCCGCGGGTTTGTTTATTATTTGTGGGCATGATGCCTTGGGGTACCATAGTAACCCACGTGGATATGGCAGGTGATTAGCGGACATGGAGATCCGATATGACAAGCAATGTGAATGCGGTCGATAGAGAGATCTGATGTTGATCAGATATGCTAAAAATCAGATTTGGAGTGCAGTCTGAACATAGCCTAACTCTTGCACTTCTCTAATGACCCCATCGAGTCTTGTGTTTGCTCCATCCATGATTATCTGGATAAAACCCTTAAAGTTTTCCTGTTGCTGGTGTAGCATTTCTTTATAAAACTCCTTTTGCTGATCCAACAGCTGCGAGACAACGCTCATAGTAACCTCAGGATCCTCCTCACCAGGAGAAACCCTTGGTTTGGCAGGCATGGTCTTACCAAGATGTACTTAGAGTCTACAAACAGCTTGAATTCCTCAAATACTAAATCTAATAAGTTTTTGTCGCTGTACAATCCACAATGCAGTGTGGTGGATCTTACCAAGATGTACCAGGGGTTCTGATGGCATTAGATGTCTCTCCACCACCACAGCAGGCCTTGTAGGCCCGAAAGAATCCACTGGGTAACAGGAACAAAAACTCAAAAATGACTCGATTATAGTCCACAATATTAAAGGAATATAAGGATCAAGTCCTGCTGAAGTCAAAAATGGACATTAAAAATAGCCATCTGACAGGATTCCATAGATTTAAAATAGATTATAGAGTGGCAAATCTGCGTTGCTGTCGCTGGTCTGGCCAACTGCTGATCTGCTGATCGGGTAAAACTATGACATAGATCATCATGCACTGTCATCATGCACTGTGCTGTGTTCTTTCGGATGGCCTCTCCTGCAGCAGTGTCCCCGTCACTGCACTGATTGATCCCTTTTGGAATAATAAAGTTTACTTTGACTTTGACCTTAGGCCAGCGGGAAGAGAGCCACCAACACCACTTCCAGCAGCAACCCAGTTTTCCCCAGAGGTCTTCCATCCAGGTACTAACAAAGCCTATACCTGCTTAGCTTCAGCTATTCAGCTGAGACAGGGTACCATCGGTCTGGTTGCTGGCCAGAGTAGAGGGATTAGCAGCGAGGTGGCAGCGGTACTTTCAGCAGCAGCGGTCCCAGTGATCCAGCGAGCGTGGACTTGACAAACCAAGGGTCACGGCACCATTGTAGTGGGTGGCGGTCCGCACCGCACACGGGTCTTGAACCCGCCACCCCGCAAGTTACAAACTCACGGCGTGGGAGTGGGAAGCTCTAACCAACTGAGCTAAAAACCTGAGTTTCTAACTCCGCATCTAAAAGCATCTAAGGAATTGGGTGATGAGAATTTACGTACTGCCGCCAAGCTAGCCGAGCTAGCTGGCCTCTCTTACATTTGCATCTACTCCAAAGTGATATAACTTCCACATCAACTCCACATACAAATTATCTATGTCATAGTTTTACCCGATCCAGTCAAACAGATCAACAGTTATATCAGGCTTCCCACTTAAGATCATAGCAAAGCATAACATAGCATAGAATTAACAGTCAAAAAAGACAGAATATTGGGGGCGCCGGGGCATCGGGACATTACTCCGGGGACCCGGGTTCGATTCCGACCCGGGGTCGTTTCCCGATCCCACCCCATCTCTCTCTCCCACTTGCTTCCTGTCAATCTCTATACTGTCCTATCTGATTAAAGGCAAAAAGCCCAAAAATATCTTAAAAAAAAAACAAAAAACAGAATATTAACTTCAATGGTGGTATATAAGGGTTTCTTTTAGGTGAAAAAAAGACTTAATGGTCACACATACAGCATATTATGAAGGACAAAACAGCCAAGAGGGTCTTTCAAATAGTTTGTTTTTGCAGACTCCAACAAAGGTTACACCGTTTTCTGTATACACAGGAAATAATCACTTCCCCACAGGCCGTGGCCTCTATTGAACAATTTATTGAATTTCTTACATTTGAAGATGATTTTTAGATTTGGAACTGGGTTATCTGTGCCACTGGTTTGTCTGAGTTTTCTGTGGCCCTTTGTCCTGTGTGTTGACAGGACAAAGGACCACAAGCACATGGTGACAGGGGGGTGGGGGCTATCAGAGGTGTCACACCTATCTCATTTGTATTCAGTTCACAAAGCCACTGACTGGCATTTATCTTTACTTTTTTACATTTTATACAGAAACCACATGTAATTTCTGAAAGCTCTTTTTACTTTTATGTAGCCAATACTTAGGCTTACCAGGTTCAAACCTCAAAAGCTCTGGCTCGGTATATTTATAGTGTGTTTTTTTACAGTGTGTGAAGACATTCGAAAATAGGTTTTTGTGTAGTTGTGTTTACAGTTAATTTTAATAAAAACTATTTTCATTACAGTCACTTTACTCTTATATTGTTTTTATTGATATCTTATAGAATGTAATAATATATGTCACTTTTGCATAAAAGGTTTTAGTTAGATGAAATACTGAAAAATGTCAAAGTGTAGCAGACTGCCTCAAACTGCCTGAAAGGCCTTGGACCCCCGACTGTTAACACACTTCCTCTCTCCCACACAGCAACTTCCCCATGGAGTCCTCCAGAAATGTAAATATAGAAGGGGCTCATGCTTTGAGCCCAGAGGTGGGTAGTGAGTTTTTATTGTTAAGTTGTACAGGTCCCACAGGGTAAAATTCTTATAGCAGAGTAAATGAAACTTATTAATTCCTGATGGGTGTTTCTACTCTTGCTCTCCCACAGTAGGCTACTTATACTGGATGTGATCTGGGGTGCGTTTCCCGTACAACGATGAATGTTAGCATTCTACCATCAAAGTACGATGTTCGTGGGAACTAGGTAGGTGCTCAGCTATGGGTGTTTCCCAAAAAACGCCTACCAACATGGTAGACTACTATGTAAGTTTCTACCATGTTGGTATGTACCACCATAGTTCCTACGGCTACGACCAAGTTTGCAGATGTTTTCGGAAGTGTTCGGAGACAATTCGGGCGCATTCGCGGGAGGAAGCGTGCCAGTCCCGTTTATACATTTATGTTGATATAGTCAGTTAATAACGGCGGTTACATGGACCTGTGATCAATATAAGATTCAGTCAAGTCATATGCCAAAAGTGGTCTAGTTTATCTTCACCTTCGAGTGAAAATACAAGAAATAGTAACGACAGGAAATTATATTGGCAAGTAGTCTAATTAGATGTGAGGAACCTTCCTGTACACGTGCAGCAGGTGGCCTAGTGGGTTAAGCGCGCAGCTTTGACTCATATTCATTAACACAGTCGAAGGTTCAATGCCAGGTGATTGTTACAGAATGTCTTCTTACTCTGTGTCTAAATTATTATATTTAAAACAATACAAGATAAATAAACTGAAATTATTATCCATTTGCTTGGGCATATTTTACGCATTAGTGCCTATAACAATTCGCCTGTCCCCGCTTGTTCCATGCAATATTATCTTTGAATTTGAACGTCTACCGATTGATAACACTCACATTAACAACGAAACCATCTAATTTCCTAATTGAATAGGCCTGCCATTCCACCTGTTATCA
Organism: Sardinella longiceps; assembly: GCA_027497455.2. Taxonomy (NCBI): domain Eukaryota; kingdom Metazoa; phylum Chordata; class Actinopteri; order Clupeiformes; family Clupeidae; genus Sardinella; species Sardinella longiceps. The sequence goes on from JAODXP020006382.1 coordinate 16,465, forward strand.
CCAATAATCACCACCTGGAAACTTTCCCCAATTCAAAATTCTTCCTAAATAATAAAGGAGAGGACAACAGAAACAGATCCCACAAATGTGCACTGAGGTGGTTTTGAACTCGCAGGAATCACCATTGTATGCCTCACAGGCGCACTGGCTTATCCATTTAAGCCACCAGTCATCTCAATACACTCTTTATCTCTTGCCTAATTTAAATCATGAAAATACTCAAGGAGACTAACGTGGCCTAAAATATTAATAATTAACAGGAAATCACATTGTCAGTATATAACCAAGTCTTACTCATCATTGAAGTGTTTTTAATCAACAATTGTGTTGTCTCCAAATTTACCCAACTATGGGATGTTCAACGCCCTCTGTTGACTACAGTGTTGTAGTAAGATACTAACTTGTTACGGGAGGAGAAGAGCTCTCGTAGGTACGGATCAAGTTACGATGTTGTTTACGATATAGCGCAGGAACCATGATTTCGAGAAACAAGGACATAGTAGCTACGTACATCCTAACATGGAGGTTTCACCTCCATAGTATGGACGAGCATTTTGGGGAACACCTCTCTCGTAGTTTCATTGTTCCCACGATGTTGGTAAGCCCCAGTTAGCCCGTAAATAGCTCGTAAATGTTTGGGAGACGCACCCCTGGGGTGCGTTTCCCGTACAACGATGGATGTTAGCATTCTACCATCAAAGTACGATGTTCGTGGGAACTAGGTAGGTGCTCAGCTATGGGTGTTTCCCAAAAACGCCTACCAACATGGTAGACTACTATGTAAGTTTCTACCATGTTGGTATGTACCACCATAGTTCCTACGGCTACGACCATGTTTGCAGATGTTTTCGGAAGTGTTCGGAGACAATTCGGGCGCATTCGCGGTAGGAAGCATGCCAGTCCCGTTTATACATTTATGTTGATATAGTCAGTTAATAACGGCGGTTACATGAACCTGTGATCAATATAAGATTCAATTAAGTCATATGCCAAAAGTGGTCTAGTTTATCTTCACCTTCGAGTGAAAATACAAGAAATAATAACGACAGGAAATTATATTGGCAAGTAGTCTAATTAGATGTGAGCAACCTTCCTCTACGTGCAGCAGGTGGCCTAGTGGGTTAAGCGCACAGCTTTGACTCACATTCATTAGAGCAGTCGGAGGTTCAATGCCAGGTGATTGTTATAGAATATCTTCTTACTCTGTGTCTAAATTATTATATTTAAAACAATACAAGACAAATAAACTGAAATTATTATCCATTTGCTTGGGCATATTTTACGCATTAGTGCCTAGGCTATAACAATTCGCCTGTCCCCGCTTGTTCCATGCAATATTCCGTGGCGTTTTTTGGGAAACACCCATAGCTGAGCACCTACCTAGTTCCCACGAACATCGTACTTTGATGGTAGAATGCTAACATCCATCGTTGTACGGGAAACGATTGAGCAGTAGGCAAGAGACACTTACCCCTTTTTTTTTTTTTTTTTTTTGTTCTCAGGATGAAGTGCCACAAAGCGGTATGTGAATTCATGTCTATTTCTCTATTTCTTCAAAATTTCGGTGTATTTTAAAAGGTATCACTCAGCAGATCATTGCCAGCAAATATCAGAGTCTATGTAGAAATCTCTTTCCCCCCCTCTCTGTTTCTCTCTTTTTTTCTTTTTTTTTTTTTTACTTAGAGGGCTTAGGTTAGGCTACTTAAGGAAAGTACAATAAAAGAGTTGTGTACTGCTTTTCCCATTCTTATGCATACATATGCGTATATCATTTTTCACAGGATAGTCTATGCAATGACAGTGAAAACCACTTTTTAATTTCCAAAAATTATTGGGCAACATAAATCACTTTGATTTCATTTAAAGAATAATAAAAAGGTGGGAAAGCAGCATCAATCAAAATACACTTCCAAATTATTACCCTTTTGGGGGGCTTTTTGCCTTTAATCTGAAAATATCCACCTGTTTTAGTTTTTTCAACCTTCCACAGGGTAACAACTATCACTCATTGAAATCCATAGGATAATGATGCATGTATATTCTCAATTATTTAGAATCTGTTACGTTCCCCCACACCACCCAACCCCACTTTAACCCCTGTACTCTTTCATAGGCTATTCTGGAAAAATGAAGAAAGACCACTTTAGCGGCTGTTAATACTGAACGTGGTTTACTGCTCCTAAAACGCGAGTGTTCTGAAATAGTGAGAAAAATACGCAACGTACATTTTCGTTTTGTTACTATGACGGCTAGATTTAGCTAAACCGTCAACTCCCTGACTTGCAGCTATGACTGGCAGCTAGGCAATTAGCCCATTGTTGAAGAAAGTGCAACCTCAAAAGTTTTTTTTTTTTTTAACTGCCAACAGCTAGCCGAGCTAGTTGGCATCCGTTATACTCACCCTCCAAATCCTCACTCCCATCCGGGTGACGGCACCAATGTAGCCGGTGGCGGTCCGCACTGTACGTAGATCTCGAACCCGCCACCCCACCAGCTACAACCCTGCCCAGGCTTTTAACTCTGTAGTTAGAAGCGCCTATTAAATAATTGGTTGTGAGGATGTACATGTATTGCGGCCAATTAGCTGAGCTAGTGATCTGGGCCTTTCCAGTTTATACATTCAATGAGAAAATGTCAGATTTGCTCCCTCTGATTATTTGTATGTTGTTCTACCTGAACTTAAAGGGCAACTTCAGTCATTTTCAACAAGATCTCAATTGCTCAAGGTACTTGAGATTAGCCAATACTTTAGACGCAAGACATTTTGGTCGAACCATATAGGTTTTCCTTGAACAGAGAATAATCACTTACAACTAGCCCAATGGGGCAGATTTTTAAACAGTGTTTTCACAATACACAATACAGTTATGTGTTGTTCTGTGTTGTAAGGTGTCTGTTGATACTTCATAGTTTTTGTGGTGACATTTGGAGTATGTTAAGATGTTAAAGATGTTAAAAATACAGTTCAAAGTTCTGTCCCATTGGGCTAGTTGTAAGTGATTACTCTCTGAATATGACTGAAGTTGCCCTTTTACTCATCCCATTACTGAGGGCACTTTTCATTGTGTCATTCCAGGACAAACAGTCAACAATACAATTCACTATGAAGAAAATCTGCCCAAAAGGCAAGTAGCGTAATAAACAACCAGAAATTTGAGAAAATGTAAACCAATTGTTGTTTGTTTGTTGGATATACTGTAATCTCAGGACTGTTAGTGTAAAAGCAAAAAGTTATATGGCCACTTTGGCTGATTAATGTACAGTAGTGTGTGTGTACATGATTTTGATATGCTTTTGATGTTGAGCATGTGCTTGTATATTTTAGTAAAGTTGCAGACAACAGGAACAGGATGTCCCTAGGCAGTGTTTTCAGAGGGGCTATGAACAAATTGAAAAGGTAATTTTCAGTTTCTGAAATATTTACAAATTGTGAAACTTTTCCAGGGATCATGAGCAAGCTAAAGTGTTTAAAATGATCGTTCAAAGTAGTTACAGTACTTTCTTGTGTATTCATGAATAGGGTTGATTTTTTATCAAATCTTTGAAACTTGCCAAGCTAATTATTTTCATTAACACAAAGTTTTTTGTATTGCAAATCTGGAATACTGCATACATGTAGATCCACTTAATTCCAAGTCATAAACCTCAAACTTATCAATTTAAGAAACTTTCCTGGCTGACTTTCCAGGTCACTTGCATTCTGCCTATTGGAAGTATCTCTGTGCTGTGTCTGTATTGTGTAAAAACATTATGAAAAGTTGTATAACTGGGTTAAGTAGGTACCAAAAGTATATGGTCTGTATAGAATGAACGCCATTGATAGGTCAGACCACAGGGTCAGACCTATTAGACACTTACTTCTAAGGATCACTTGACAGATAGCGTTTAGCTAGCTGCTAGGCGGCTAAGACATTGTACTTTTTTTCTGACATTGTTCCAAACACAACGGTTCTTTGTGTATTGAACATATTTCGAGTTTTTACATGATTATTTGCAAAAATAAATCAAATGGGGCTGAGTTTACAGAGCATCATGAGTTATTTCATCTTCCACTTCGTTTTAAGTTAGCATCGACCCTCGCTTTATTTTGAGGGAAATTATAAGGGCAAAATCACATCTCTACATGAGGCACATCAACGTTCAAGTCGCATCGTTCCATACCAACCTAATCATATGGTATTTTTGTTACCTTTTGCCTTACATTACAAAGCACCCATTTCCCAGGTAGCAAAAATACCATATAATAAGGCTGGTAGATTTTTTTTTTTTTTAATTTCGGTCGATTTTTTAATTTCATTTGCATGCTTTTCATGTTGTTGTGGTTTTGACTGGGGAGCCTTGCCTACACTCCGTTTAACCCCCCATATCACCTGGACTACAGTAGATCTCAGTATCTGGCACACAGCGTTTTTGTGTTCATCCAAAATGCTTCCTCACAACTTTATCTCTCCTTCTGTACAGCGCATTTCAAATAAATAAAACAGAGGGAGCCCTCAGGTCACAGGTGAAATTAAATATAGTCACAGCTTTTATTTCTATTTTCATTTCACAAATTTAGCTTGTATATCTGAATCTGAATCTTTTCTGAATGTCACATGCAAAGCTTTATTATTATCCTTTTGTCCTTAGGAGGAAACACAACCGCAACTTAAGGGTATGTGGATTAATATTCTTCATATCTCATCACAATAAATGTTTTACAAAGATAGGCTACACTGAAGCCAATTCAGTTGTGTTGTATTTGGTCTTTCAGAAAACTGTCATTGTGTTAAATACGTTTCCGGCTATTTGAAGAGGTCATGTTTCTTGAACACCTTTTGTGATTAACAAGTGGACTTCTTTTTGCTTAATGAACTGTACAATCACATCTATTTTTAGGAGTTGACTTGAAGCAGTACATGTTCGAAATTCTTGAAGTTCTATCATGGAACGACATGTCAAAGGTTGCTCTCAAGTCTGGGATGACAAATGTTCAAGTTGAACGGTACCAACACAACCATCCTTACAATGAGGAGGAGCAGGTCAGAAGTCTTCTCAATGCATGGATAGAAAGGCATGGTCTTAATGAGGCCTGTGAGACGTTATTAAGAACACTCCGCTTATGTAAGTCAAACAAGGCAGCGAATGATATTGAACGACTCCTAGCCAAAGTGGGAAGTGGAATGCCACCATGCAGTTGAACACTCCATTATCTTGGATGAACAAAAGCAAGGCAAGATCATCCGCCTACTTTTGGGTCAGTTTCTGAATTGCCAAAAGCCCTGGAATCAATGCTTAAGAATATATTGTTTTGATTATGTTAGAGAATTTTTTTTTTTTTTTTACCAGTGACCCATACCAATCAAGGACTGTTTTTAGAATAGTGATTGTGTCAAAGAGGGACAAGAGTTCAGACAGCGGGTGGGGTTGGTTGGTGATGAATCTTGGCTCCCCCTTGCCGTAGCATTGATGTTTACATGGTCTTCAGGGGTGTCCTTCAGGTTCAACCTTGTCCTTCAGGTTCAACACCCTCAGCTGAGGCAGAAGACCACTGGGCTGCCTATCACTGCCTACTAGCTGAAGTCGGAATTTGCCAAGTAGTGTTCGAAAAGTGCTATGCATAATAACCCCCCCCCCCCCCCCCATGCCCACCACCACGAGATGGAAGAAAAGTTCAGGCTCAGGACTTTTTTTCACTATCAGCCCTGTACTTATCTTTGGTGTCTACTGTGAATTTAAATGCTGTTTGCTATTTTATTGCTACTTTATTGAACTTGCTGTTGAAGAGCCTAATGCTCTGTCAAGATTCGCTGAATAAATAATGATTGATAAGTGTTATGCAGACATCACTGACGGTGATCAAGAAACATGTAAACTGATCAAGAAACATGTAAAACTCCTATGATAGCGATGTATTGAAACTGTGATGATCAAGAAACATGTATATGAAAGTATTAAAAATGTCAAACTGGTGTTTTTGTTGAAAATGTTTTTCAGCCCTAGATCTCCCCTGAGAGTAGAGCACTCTAATAGTTTGGGTGTCTTGGCCTAAAATAGGGTTCTAGCACTCCCTCTAGGGTTCAGATTGAGTCTAGGCATAGAGCAAATATTCTATCAAGAGTGGGATGTGTTTTCACTCATATTATGTTTGAGTCATAGACAGAATAAGTTTGAGTCTGACTCATTTATTAGCAGAGCCGAAACTCATCCCCCTCTTGATAAAATACCCAAGATGAAATTCTAAGACACTCCAAGCTGTAGGTGAGAACAGGTTCAGTCCCAAATCCGTCAAAGTGAGAATCTATAAGTAAAGCCATAATAGGCAACAATACATACATACATACATACATACATACATACATACATACATACATAGTGACAGTGCAGAAGAGAGAGAGAGAGAGAGGGGGATGAACTTAGTGCAGGAGAGAGAGGGGATGAACTCCAGGGGGCGATGAGCAACCTTGTCCTTCAGGCTCCCCTATTATGTGCAGGTTGCATCTCCATAGTTTACATTATTGCAACAAATAAATGATTATACCGGTAGATGCATCTACACATTAGTAAAAGGAGATTCATTCTTTCAAAGCCATGTACAGCTTTACAGACATTATCAGATGTCATGGCGGACTGCACTTTGAGAACCTATGTTTTTGAGAAACAGACGTTTGGAATGGGATTATTTCACACCAAATATTCTAGTGTGCTACTCATAACATTCTGAGATTCTAAAGCATTCCATGGTAGTAAACTGAACTTTCTATCATTGAAATGTATTAAATTTATCCCTTTTTCTGACTTGGGAAAAAAATGGGTAATAACATTGAACATTTCAAATAATGCACGTCTACAAATTTGGAAGTCCTGAATAGATAGAAGCTTTTAGAATATTCATACACAAGCATGTAAAACCACTTTTATCAATTCAGGACTCCCCAATTTGTGGGCTTCAGATGTGCATTATTTGAAAGAAAGTGAATTTAGATACATTTTAAAGTTAAAGGGAAAAATTCAAATGGAATGCTTTAAGAATAAGCCAATAGCTCCCTCTAGTGTTGGGTTTGAGTCAGTCTGGACGTACAGTGAGTAGAGCACTCCAGTACTGAATGTTTCACAGCTGTATGGAGAGAGACTGATTTGTTTGGGACAAGCCTGCCATCTAGTGGCTGGAATGAACTCAGTAGCTATGTGAACACACTGTCAAACTTTAGGTGTAGATAAAAAACTGCCAAATGTAACACACACACACGTCTGAGCAGTAGTCTTTATTAAAACAGATCATTCTTGGACTGAAAGCCAAACGAAAATAAAACAAGTCCAAACATTCTTCATCATCTTCACTCTGCCTCTTCAAATGAACAATCTCACACTGACAGATAGGCAGGCATCACGGATTATACCATCAAATTATTCAGAAAAACGAAAAAAAAAAAAAAAAGAAAATGCAAAGAAATGCTCTGCACTCATACAAACACACACACACACACACACACACACACACACACACACACACACACACACACACGTGCAAACACACCATTAGCGCACACACACACACACACACACTTAGTCACCCACTGACTGAAAGCTAAGTAAGTTAGCATTTAACTGCAATGTAAACGTTTGCCTAAGGTGACTGTCACTGAAGGGCGAAAGCACAAAGATCCAAACCAACACAGAGATGGACCAATCATGTGATGTACTGTACAGCATAGCTCATTTATAAACAATGGCCACGTTAGCTAGGCTAGTAGCCTAGCGTAGCACAGGCCATTATGAAATGCTCTTCAATCTCTAGTGGTGGTGGTTAGGTGGTCGCTAGTTAGAGATCATGACTCTCTGGGTTCTATTCCACTAGTGACCAAATGGCTCAAATCACACAGCACAGAGGCAGGTTGGTCACACACACACACACACACACACACACACACACACACACACACACACACACACACACACACACACACACACAGTTCAGCTTTTCAGCTCGCTCACAGACACAGAAACACACACACAGAATTCAGCTTTTCAGCTCGCTCACAGACACACAGAAACACACACACACACAACAGATTGGCTTCTCACACACATACACACATGAAGATTACCTTTTTTTAGCTTGCTCATTCACACACACTCACACATGGTTGGCTTCTCTCTCTCTCACACACACACACACACACACACACACACACACACAGAGTTTAGATTTTCGTCACTACCATCAAGTGTCTTAATTAGTGCAATTTAGCATATTAGCGACGGACACACACACACACAAACACACACACAGGCATTCGCGTGTAACGGATCAGGTTGGATTCATTGGAAAAAGCAAATGAAATGGCTACTGAGCGCACACACACATTCCTGTACAACTAATACACTTTGGTGATCGCAGAACGTGTGTGTGTGTGTGTGTAGGTGAACCGCTATGAATGCAATGTAAGCACTGACACAAACACACACACACACACACACGCACATTCTTTGTCTTCATAAGAAGGATGATTGAACACACACACACACAATATTGCACATTTGCTTTTAAGAAACA
>JAODXP020006382.1:30000-32500 GCA_027497455.2 Sardinella longiceps
CATTTGATTTGATCTTGACTATATTTCTACTGTTCTTTTTTTCAATAGTTAATTCATAGTTAGTTTAATTTCACGCACACTGCTAGATTGGAATAGATCTGGAAAATTCACATTTGCCTGCCATTCTATGATCGGCAATCGGCAGATCCTGATTTTGATGATCGGTGATCGAAGCCAAAAATGGTGATCGGGGCATCCCTAGTGTGTGTGTGTGTGTGTGTGTGTGTGTCGTTATGGTTGCGTGTAAAGGGGTAGAACGCTCCTAGCTGAGTCCAGCGCACACACAGTCAGGGTTCCCACTCTTTCTTCAACATCAAATTTAAGGACTTTTCCAGGACATTTCAAGGCTTTTCCCCTCAAATTCAAGGACACGGATCGAGGTGTAGGCTAATGTTATCGGAGCAACAATATACCAATTCTCGAAGCAACGATACAACAGCATGCAAATAGAATTTCCTTTATCGCTATACATTACATTAGAAAGGGGTATGACTGACTGTCCAGTGGTGATAGCGAGCATGTTTAGAATGAGATCTTTTAAAGTGAAGGTTTGGTGTAGGTCTAATTCCAGCATATCCCTGTTGTACAATTTTGCTGACTGCACTAGATAGCGAGTGGAATTAAAGAATTTGAAATAACATAGCTCGAACACAAACATTGAGTCAATGGATCATACATTCAAAACCAAAAGTAAGGTATTAGGTGCTATTGACTCAGCGTAAATTGTGTGTTTGTGTTCAAAGTTGTTAACTCCGCCAAGGAGGCTGTGTTTTCGCCTGCGTCTGTGTGTGTGTCTGTATACAACATAATTTGAAAAGTACTGCACGGATATGGATGGAAATTTTGGGCAACCTGTATATTGGGACATGTACACGTACTGTAAGAACTGATTTAATTTTGGTGTCAATAGGTGATCCAGAACCCCATCTGGAATTTAAATTGTGTCCGTGACCACGTTGCCTTGGCCGGATACTTTTCTTCTACTCACTATCTAGTGCAGTCAGCAGATGCGTGCAACTGGACGAACCTAGAATTAAAGAGTCCTTCGCTTTAATGGAAATATGACTTGCAAGTCTAGAGCTAAAATAACATTTCCAAGATGGCAGGTGAGTGAGGGGACTTGCAATAAAATGACTTTGGTAAAACTTGCTAGAATGGTCACTGGTCAATTTGGTCAAACCAACTAAACTATCAAAAAACACATTTGGACAATCTAGCCACTCAGCCAGCTCAAGATGGTAATAAAGCAGCTCCTTGTTCAACACTTTCTTTTTACAGGTCTAGCAATTCACAAGTGAGAAATGATTAAGGTTAAAAAGATTCAACCAGCATGTAACCAATAAAAAGTAAGGAAGTTCATATATCTTCCAATTCTGAAACTCGATTTTCAGATGAAGACTATACTATACTATTCTATTTAATAAAAATACTAGAAAGCGCTCAGAGAGCGCAGACCTCCGCCAAGGCAATGTGGACACAGACAAAATATAAATTCCAGATCATGTTCTGGATCACCGATTGCCACCAAAATTTAATCAGTTCTTGCTTGTTCCAATACACATTGTCCGAAACTTTCATCCAAATCCCTGCAGTACTTTTCAAAAACCAACGCCACCGAAAACATAACCTCCTTGGCGGAGGTAACAAACCAGACAAATGTATCTCCCCAGCTTATCAAAAAGCAGCAAGGTGTCTGTGAATCTGAATGAGTGGCTAAAATTATACTTTTCCAGGTCAGTACAGAATTTTTCCAGGACATTTTAACATTTTAGCCAATTTCCAGGTGTTTTCAATGACTGGAAAGGCCATCTCTAAAATTTCAGGTTTTCCAGGTTTTCCAGGACGCGTGGGAACCCTGACAGTTCCTCACTGGTCTAGTGTGTGTGTGTGTGTGTGTGTGTGTGTGTACCTGTGAGTCCATGTCGTTATGGTTGCGTGTAAAGGGGTAGAACGCTCCTAGCTGAGTCCAGCGCACACACAGCTCCTCACTGGTCTGGCCAGAAAAACCACAGATGTCGGCACCGACCAGTGGAATTCCCAAGAGGTTAAAGGTCAACATGCCTACGGCAAGCACAGAGGGACACACAGTCAGAGATTTAGTTTTTTACAAAGTCAAAGTCACAACGATCTTTATTGTCAATCAAACTCTGCAACAGTAAAACTGCGTTTATCCAAACTCCAAATGTGCACCAAGTTAAAAGTTTGTTAAAAACATAAATTAAAACATCAACTCACTAGAACATAAAGTGCAATTTGATATCAAGATATACAAAGTATTCTTCTATTGTTATTGTTATTAATGTTTCTATTATAGTGTTCCTAAATGCAACGTGTGTGTGTGTGTGTGTGTGTGTGTGTGTGTGTGTGTGTGTACCTGCTATAGATGTGTAGAGATCTTTCCATTGGCTCCTATTGTCTCCTAGCCAGTGTCCAGAATAGAGTCCTTGACTGGGGAACGTGGACCGGGAGATCACAAATGGCCTCTTGTTCAGGATCCTCT
>JAODXP020006382.1:47500-55820 GCA_027497455.2 Sardinella longiceps
GGAGAGAAGAGGAGAGGAGAAGAGGAGGAGAGAGAGGAGAGTAAGATGAGGGGTGGCAGAGTAGAGAGAAGAGGAGGAGACAAAAAGGCAAAAAGAGGAGAGAGCAAAGGAAGAGAGAGAGAGAGGAGGAAGAGGTGTAAAAGCAAAGAAATAAGTAAGAGAGGAGAAGAGGAGGAGGAGGATGAAGAGAGGAGAGAATGAGAGAGGGAGAGAAGGAGCAGAGGGGTAGGAGGAGAGGAGAGAGGGAGAGAGAGAAGAAGAGGAATAGAAAGTGAAGAAGTTAGAGGGGTGGCATAGAAGAGAGAAGAGGAAGAGACAAGGGTCATTCCAAGTGAAATCAACCAGTAGGCTACAGTGGCTGGAGGGTCACCCTCTCTGAAAAATATGAGTTTTGTAATTCCAGGGAAATTACATAGTGCAAGCAAGTATCAAAAAGTTGGTAGCACTTTACAATAGGGGTCCTCTATAAATGGTTATTAAATAGATTATTAACATCAGGTAGATTTTAATTGAAAAGTTAGTGGTTTCAATCAATGAGATGAATAAATTCCATCAAGTTTTACCAATTTTTAATTTAGCCATAAGAAACTGTAAACTAACTGTTAGCTTACTAACTTACTAACTATGTCTGTTAATTACTTTTACGTAACTGTTAACTGTTATCAATTAACAGTTAAATAACTAATTACTGATGTTAATAAGCTATTTAATAACCATTTATAGAGGACCCTTATTATAAAGTGCTACCAAAAAGTTTTATCAAAGTAAAATTTTTGTGCACAAATATCTGACAGAAGAACTAAAACCTGTTATAGTTGCTCAGACAATGAGGCTGTTGCTAGGCTGTTGCTATGGCGGACATGGCGGTTGCTATGCTGGTTGCTACATTAATCATGTCGGCTGCTATGTTCATTGCTAGATCATCATTGTAGGAGTGACACACACACACACACACACACACACACACACACACACACACACACACACACACACACACACACACACACGGAGAGTGTAAAGTGTTCATTGCTAGATCATCATTGTTGGAGTGACAGTGGTTCCTAAGACATTACAAGGGTGTTGGAAACTGTTGCTAAACTTATGCATGATGAATGCCAAATAGCAAGTCTAGGCTAATATCTGCAAAACTACAGCCCTTTGAAATTGCGTTATGGTGAACAAGCCTTTTGTTCAACTTCCAACATTTCTGACTCTATGTATGTGCGACACACACACACACACACACACACACACACACACACGTACACACACACACACACACACACACACACACAGAGTGTAAAGGCCTCTGCGTGCACACACACACACACACACACACACACACACGTAACAGAGTTAATGAAATGCATATCCACTTGCTATTAACGTGATTTCAACGTGTTGCGGACAATCTGGGTGCCACCGGGTGCCACCCATCGAACGGTATCCCGTACAAACAACAGTATCCTAACTATAAAATTAAAACATGCGCACTAAAATTCTCCAAAGTCTCCCAAACGTTACCAGTCTGCAGTAGCCACTCTTAATGTCTACGTACGAGCTAAGGATATGCTGTGAGATAGCTGTTTGTATTCATTACATTGAGCCAAAGAGGAGTAACGTCTGAGAGTATCATTTACACAACACAAAGAAGAGTACAGCGGCCGCTACATACGCGCGCACACACACACACACACACACACACACACACACACAGAAGGAAGTAGATAAAGTAATAAGCCAGTTGCAGTAGGCCTAGTATTAGTAGGAAAGGTCAGCAGAGTGCACTTGTCAACTCGTCTTTATTTTGGTAAAGACTACTTCTCCACCTCTGGCCCATTTCGCTCTCTGACTCACAAGACTAAGCTTAGTCACACACACACACACACACACACACACACACACACATACACACACACACACTCACACTCACACACACACACACATACACATACACACACACACACACACACACACACTCACACACACACACACGCAGAACCTGAAACTTCTGAATGTCACATGTGAAATCTCTCACTCACTCACCCACACACACTCACACTCTCTCTCTCTCTCTCTTTCTCTCTCTCTCTCTCACACACACACACACACACACACACACACACACACACACACACACACACACACACACACACACACACACACACACATCTGAGGGAGCCTGACGTTCTGACTCATTCTCGTTTTGACAAACACACACACGCGCAGCTGAACTCTGACCTTATGGTGTGTCCCCAATTCCCCATGATCGCACAAAGGTCAGTTATGTCCGACAAGACTAATAAATAAATACACAACTCCTCTTCTGGGTAAATGCTAACGTTACCTTCAGCCCCAGACCAAGTTTGGATCGTAACTGTTTGGGCTACATTTTGCACAAATTACCATATTACTGAAAGGCAGCAGAAGATTCTAACGTTAATCCCGATATTAAGTCAAAACTCTCGGTCAGTTTGGGAGACGAATTGAAATGTCTTTTCGATCTCAACCATGCAGGGTTGTCATTGCGCAGTACTTGCTTACGTTATCTGCAATCTTCCTGCGTCAGTCCAAAGGACTGCATTTTTCCAAGGTAGTTCATACCTGTGCAATCGATAAAAAATGTGCACCCCTAAGTAAAAATCTTCAATTATTTCACGTTTAAATAGACGCTAAACATCTTTGCAGCAGTTGTCATCAAGGATTAATATGACAAGTTAACTTATTCTGACGGTGCAACCATGCAGCCTGCCTGCCGTTAACGTTACGTTACGTGGCGTGTGGAATACTGATAACGTTTTATCGCCTGACAAAAACATATCGGAAGGAGAACATCCCAGCGATACTTACCGTGTGCAAACTGACGCTAGTTCTGTTTCATAAAAGTCTCTGAAAAGCGAGCTACATTCCTTCAATTGTCAGACTCGGTGGATGACAGACAGACGAGTGAATGTTTGCCCTTTCCAAACAACTTCTGTTATTCTACTTTTCCTCTACGGCAGAGCGCTCGTCTCAAGCCCAGCTCCGCCTCTCTCTACTGCCATCTGCTGGCGTGGAGGATCTCGTAAGGAATTTAGATGAGGCTTTAATTATTAGTTAGTTAGTTTTAGTCAAGTTTGTCTGGTTTAGTTTAGTTTAGTCTAGTTTTCGTTTATTTAAGTTCAGCTTTAGGCAGGCAGCCTGTTGCAGGCTGTTGCAGGCTGAGCCTACTTGCTTTCCGTTCACGATTTTGGAAGGGTTGTAAATATCCAAGGTTTCCAAGTTGCTCAACGCTTTAAGTGAGTGAAGTGTCCAATTCTAACAAGGTAGGCCTACCACTATAGCCTATGCAGTGAATAAAGGGATTTGGTTGGAGGGGATTTTGTGTCGGAGCAAATAATATTTAAAAATAGGCTACTTTACGTTTTTGCTGATATCTCACAATTGGAAGTGTGCCAGAACAATATCATGATAGTGGGATACTGTATGACCTTACAATTTACAAAAAGATAATTTTTTTATTCATATCCCATATCCACACACACACATACACCCCCCCCCCCCCCCCCCCCCACACACACACACACACACACACACATACACACTCTGGTGGGACGCTCTAACCAACAGAGCTAAAAGCCCAAGCTTCTAACTCAGCGTGTTAGAAGCGCCCATGGAATTGGCTGATGAGGATTTACATGTACTACTGCCAAACTAGCCGAGCTAGCTGGCCTCCGTTACATGGGCAACTGAGGGTTGATTTCGGCTAGGTGAGAGATGAGTGACTGTTTATCATTCCACTATCTCTCTCTCTCTCTCTCTCTCTCTCTCTCTCTCTCTCTCTCTCTCTCTCTCTCTCTCTGTCTCTCTCTCCGTGGGTAACTCTGCTAAATGTTAAAGACCAATACTCCTCCTCTCTCTCTCTCTCTCTCTCTCTCTCTCTCTCTCTCTCTCTCTCTCTCTCTCTATCACACACACACACACACACACACTGTTAACATGTATAAAAAGAGTATGCCCTCAATTGTACTAAGTGATCTTTAATTTGTTTTAAGGAACTTTTATTTTGCTATTATGGAAGAGCCAATGGTGTGCATTGTCAAGGGCACGTGATGTGTGGATATATAAACTGTGTGCATCCTGTAATAAATTCCCTTGGACCGTCATCCCACAATGGCAACTATGTGTTGTGTCCCTCTGTCAAGTTTAGCTATAGTTAATAGTAGTGTAAGTTATTTAATCCTCCTGGGTATGCACGGGTCTCGTGCGTTCACACTCTGCTAACAGGTTATGGGCCCAGAGTTACTCAGCGAGAAGAAAGATATCGAAAGTAAAGAAGAAAGTTTTGTGTGCTAGCAAGCTAGCGAGGAGAACCAAGATGGCTAGCCGAAGCGATAGGAAGATCATGGATAGATCGAGCAGCAGCCGATGGTCTCGACTAGTTTTCGACGGAGATGAAAAGAATTTTGAGCTGTGGGAAACGAAGTTTTTAGGGCATTTAAGACTCCAAGGGCTGAGAGACACGATCCTAGAAGAACCCAGCGAAGACAGCGACTGGACGGTAGATGGAGCGAGAAATGCGGAGGCATATGCTGAGCTCATACAGTTTCTGGATGACAAGAGCCTCTCGCTTGTCATGCGAGATGCGGTTGATGATGGCCGGAAAGCATTGCAGATATTAAGGGACTATTATGCAGGTAAAGGAAAGCCGCGAATAGTTAGCCTTTATACTGAGCTGACTTCATTACTGAAGTTGAGTAGCGAAAGTGTCACCGAGTATGTGATACGCGCAGAGACTGTTATAACCGCTTTGAGAAATGCTGGTGAGACGCTGAGTGATGGCCTGCTTGTAGCTATGGTGTTGAAAGGATTGCCAGATTCTTTTAGACCATTTACCATTCACGTTACCCAAAGTGAAGAAACCATGGCTTTTGCCGAGTTTAAAACAAAGTTAAGAAGTTACGAGGATACCGAGAAAATGCGCACTACAGCCACCGATGACAACGTTATGAAGGCGCGAGTTCAGCGGGGTGTGAGAACCAGCACAGCCGCAGCCAGTGACCGGGGAGCTGAAGTGAACGCGGATATTGTGTGCTTCAAGTGCGGGCAGAAAGGACACATTGCGAGATCCTGTCAACGCAAACAGTGGTGCAGTCACTGTAGAAGCAACACGCACCGAGATGGCAACTGCAGAAAGAAACAGCGCGGAGATGATGCACGACAAGCCTCCGAGGAACCGGAGAACAAGGCGTATGCGTTCCTGACAAGCGACAGAGAAGTCGAATCAGCGAGGGCCTACCAGCTAGGTCGTGGTGTGAAGGAGAAAGGCCTAATGGTGGATACTGGGGCTACTTCGCATATTGTGACGGATATCGCTAAGTTCAAGAAAATCGACCGGAGTTTCCAGTCTGAGACGCACTGCGTGGAATTAGCTGATGGTACGCGGAGCAACGGAATCGCGGAGCTGAGGGGAGATGCGGAGGTGTGCTTGATAGACAGTGGAGGCCGCCGACACAACGCAACGCTGAGGCAGGCACTCTACATCCCTTCATACCCGCAGGACATCTTTTCCGTTAAGGCTGCTACAGCGAACGGAGCGACGGTGATTTTCAAGGAGAAGAACAGCCTGTTACAGGACAGAGACGGTACTACATTCCACATTCACGAACTGAACAGACTTTACTACTTGCAGACTTTGAATGGTGAGTGTGATGACCAGTGTAATGGGTGTTTTGACATGCAAACATGGCATGAAATTCTGGGACATTGTAATTACGATGATGTACAGAAATTGCAACATGTTGTTGATGGTATGACAATTAAGGGGAAAGTAGACAAGTCTACATTGAGATGTGATGTTTGTACACAAGGAAAATTTGTTCAAACTAGGAGCAGGGAGCCTGATGCTAGAGCTAAAGCAGTGTTACAGTTGGTCCATACGGATCTAGCCGGGCCAATAGACCCTATGTCATGTGATGGATATAGGTGGGCAGTGTCATTCACTGATGATTATTCTGGTGCATTATTTGTTTACTTTTTGAAAAATAAGAGCGACACAGTGCAAGCAACTGAGAAATTTCTGGCTGATACAGCTCCTTATGGGAAAGTAAAGTGTGTTAGGTCAGACAATGGGACAGAGTTCATGGGGAAAGAGTACCAGGCGCTACTTAGCAAGAATGGGATTAGGCATGAGACGTCTGCGCCGTACTCGCCCCATCAGAATGGGACGGCAGAACGGAGTTGGAGGACGTTGTTTGACATGGCCAGGTGTATGCTTATTGAGAGCGAGCTTCCTAAAAGCTTGTGGACCTACGCAGTACAGACTGCAGCTATAGTGAGGAACAGGTGCTTTAATAATCGCACAAAGCAGACACCATATTTCATGTTAACTGGGAAACAGCCCAATATCTCACGAATGCAGAAATTTGGGGTGGAGTGTTACACTTACAAGCAAGACAAGAAAAAGCTTGACTCAAGGTCAGAGAAGGGAATTTTTGTCGGGTATGATAAAAATAGCCCAGCGTACATGGTCTACTACCCAGACAGCAGGAAAGTGCAGAAGCACAGGTTGGTGAAGTTTGTAGCCAGGGTGGGAGTAGAACAAGAGACGCAGACTGACGTGACACCTGACGATGATGACTTCGGGGTGCAGAGAAGGATTAACAAAGCCAGACAGACTGATGAGGGACAGACTGATGTCAAAGAGCCAGTAACCAATCCAGTGACAGAGCTTGAGGTAGATAGCCAAGAAGAGCCAGTTGAGACTGATGAGAGGCGAAACCCTCCTAGAGAGAGGAAACAGCCAGGTTGGTTAAGTGAGTTTGTTACTGACGGAAAGAAAGACCAGTTACTGACGAACATAGATTACTGTTACAGACTAGTATGTAACGTACCCCTTACATTTAGGGATGCAGTAACCTCTAACAAGTCCAAAGAGTGGATTAGTGCTATGGACGAAGAGATGCAGTCATTAAAAGAGAATAATACATTTACCCTGACTAGCTTACCAGAGGGAAAGGAAGCAGTGGGGGGTAGGTGGGTTTATGCAATCAAAAGTGATGTTGATGGGTCAAACAAATACAAGGCACGTTATGTAGCCAAAGGATACAGTCAAAAGATGGGAGTTGATTACGAGGAGACTTTTTCTCCTACTGCAAACTTGACAAGTATCAGGGTGTTAATGCAGAAAGCAGCACAAGAAAACCTGATTTTACATCAGATGGACGTCAAAACAGCGTATCTTCATGCACCGATAGACTGTGAGATATTCATGGAACAGCCTGAAGGCTATGAGGTCAGAACCAGTGAGAAATTAGTGTACAAGTTGAACAAGTCACTATATGGATTAAAACAGTCAGGCAGAAATTGGAATAAAATGTTTGATGAATACCTGATTGAGAACGGATTCAGACAGAATCCATCTGATCATTGTGTTTACACAAGGGAAAGTGGAAATGAAAAGGTGATAATGATCATATGGGTGGATGATGTCATAATTGCAGCGAGTGATGTAAATGCACTTACCGTTGTGAAGCAAATGCTCACAGCAAAGTTCAAAATGAAAGATTTGGGTCTTTTGAAACATTTTCTTGGCATTGATTTTGACCAGTGTGATGGATGCATAAAAATGTCACAGAAAGGGTATGTTGTGAAAATGTTGGAGAGGTTTAATATGCAGGATTGCAAACCTAGAGCCACACCCTGTGAACAAAAACTTGATTACACTGATGATGCAGAGAAAATGACAGATGCTAAGAGATACAGAGAAGTGGTGGGTAGTTTAATCTATCTAACTACATGCACAAGACCAGATCTGAGTTTCATAGTTAGCAAACTCTCCCAGTACTTTAGTGATCCAACTGAAGAACAGTGGGTAACTGTGAAACATGTGTTGAGATACCTTAAGGGTTCATGTGACAAAGAGTTGTGTTACAGGAGATCTGACAAAATGGAACTGCGGATACAAGCGTACAGTGATGCAGACTGGGCCGCTGATAAAACTGACAGGCGAAGCACTACAGGTTATTGTGTGAGTTTAAGTGAGTGCGGACCCCTCATATCTTGGAAATCTAAAAAGCAGCCCACTGTCGCACTGTCTACTTGTGAAGCAGAATATATGGCATTGGCCGCAACTGTACAAGAATGCATGTATCTGGTACAATTGCTTGAAGGTATTGATGGATGTCAATGTGCGCCACCAAGGGTTTATGAGGATAATCAAGGCGCTATTGCTTTATCAAAGAACCCTGTAAGCAGACAGCGTTCAAAGCATGTTGACATAAAGTACCATTTTGTGAGGTCATGTGTTAATGATGGCAAAGTGAATCTGGAGTACTGTCCA